>MU226100.1:443309-462640 GCA_018584345.1 Thuja plicata
ATGCCTTAGCGCAGAGGGTGAAAACAAGGGATTTCACCTCGAACTTCTCTCATAGAGAAGAACTCATTGAGCAGATATCAATCTGTTGATCATCCAAGATTGCTTAAGATGAACTGTCAGACTCCCTCTGAGTCTGATATCAATCTTCTTAGCTCCTCTTCCAAAGTTATGTTTGAAGAGTCAGACTCCCTCTGAATCTGATATCAATCTTCTCTTTCCTGCAAGAGCATCTCTAGAAAAGATCAAGACAAATAGCTCTTATAGTACGTATAGAAATACAGATGAGAGAGACTATAATGAGTAGATAAATGTAATATTCAAGGATAATAAATACTTATCTGCGCATCAACATCCTTGCCACAAGTTGCTTCAATCAAGGTCCATATACATCAAATCATAAAACACCTTCTCATATTATCTGGGAGACATCTCCCCTTTGAATTATCTCCCCACTAAGGATGGTTCAAATGGATATGTAACATTGGTTATTATTCCTCCCCCACAATGTACAATTCCCACTCTTATATCGTTGAACAATTCTCATGTCTTCTTATGAAATGACTTGATTTCTCCAAGAGAGGTGACACTCTATAATTGATGCTTTCTTTCTAGAAAGAGACACCCTTCCTTGAATGCATGCTTCTTTGTTAATGCTTGATCATGATCATAACAAATTAATATATCTCTTTAATGAAAGTCGCTTTCAGGAATTTCACATAGACCCATACACATTCCATCATAACTTTTGAACCCCACACTTTCTTTCCAATCGCTCCGGTGAGATTCTTCAAAATTTGATTTTCACCAACATATCCACAATTCAGCAATATCCAACGGTGGATTTGTGAGATATGGTCCCTGTACTGAGACTTTATTTTCTGAGGCAGTCACACATTCACCATCAACAAACTACTCTCTTGCATTTGTAACCTGGCTCTGATACCATGTTAAGTTTTAGGATAGTTGCAAATGCAATAGCACTCTATGTTGTATGTGTTTTTCAAATGCAACAATCTCTCTTTCATTTATATTGGGAATGAGGCTAGGAGAGACATGTCTATTCATTATTATTTATAAGAAAGGACATGCCTCTTTGCAATACTGACAAAAAAGAAACACAGATAGCACCTTATTATGCAGTCCATAGGAGTCAATGCCTAAAAACAAATAGAACCACAAAAAAAAACTACGCCATTACTAGAAACAAAATGACAAGGAACAAGAAGGAAACAGTAGGCTACACTCACATATGCAATACGACTCTGCTAGAGATAAATACTAGGTTGACGAGTAGAAAAGGCCCAGGGAAACCCAAACATATAATGCAAGAAGTGAACAAAATTTCAGGCGCTCAACAGAACCATACTAGAACGTGATGAAACAAGATTTTTGTCGCAGATTAAAACAAAATAGTTCTCGCATAGATAGACACATACAAGGTTACATCATGCTATAAATTCAAAGATATAAAATTAAGGGTTCAATACGTACCTCAGACTGTAAGTGCAAGACAAAAAAAATTCCTATTCGAAATCTTCCCCAATCCAATCCTACGCTCCTTCCTAAGTATGAAACCAAAACTTCAAAACATTCAATACTAGATGCTTTCCGGAAGGAAATCCAAAATCATATGCTCAAAAGGATCCACAATCCAATCTCTTCCCAAATTGATCCATCAAAACTCCATACAAAAATCCCAAAGAAAAGCTCTTCATTTTCCCAAAGAGAACCAATGAAAGGTCGTTCACAGCAAACCAAAAGACAGCTACATAAGTTTATCACATTAAAAATGTTATAAAGCTTTTAACTATATTCATTTATAATTATACTAAAAACTATGTAATATATCCTCTCAAAATATAAATATTATTTGAGTATATAATATATATCCACATACTATACCCCACACATAAATAGGGATTATTTAGTATTATCTCGTGCTCTCAAGAACATAAACATTTATTAATAATTTACAAAATACTTTTTACATACTAATATGAATATACCATTTAATCTTTTTTATTAAATGAATAATCATTTAGGACAATTAAAAATAAATAAATAAATTTAAAATTAAGGATCATAGCACAATAGGATGACAAAATGCGCACAAACTGAAACATAGCCATAAGGAAGGGTATTACACTTAGTGCAAGTTGGAATTTGATTAGCTGTTGGGCGCAACACTCTAGCATTTTCGGAAATGCCACGTGTTGGGCAAACACTTGATCTTGCAAGTTGGAGATTGATTTGCTGTTGGGCTCACAATTTTGGGTGGAAAACGTAATGCTCTTGGGTTACAATAACACTTGGGGCAGAAATTGCCTATGTGTGGGGCTCATAGTCTTGGCGGAATTTGACTAGTCTTTAGGCGCAACCACTTAGCATTTGTGGAAATTGCTTTGGTTTGGGGAAAGCATCATGAGGTCCAAATCGAAATTGGTCAAAGCTCTTGGGCTTGACCTGATGTTGCTCTCCAAAAATGACTAAGCGTTGAGCTTGATTGCTTCTTCCCCAAATTTCATTCACTCCATGTCTTTCACTTGTTCATCTTGATCAACATTTCATATTCAAGCCCCAAGTTTGAGAGCTTTACAAGTCGAGTGAACATCATGATATGCTTTAAGTCTTCTACCAAGTTGGCGAGGAAATTGTCTAAGGGCTGGGCACTTGACTTATACTTGAACATCCTCCACTTCTTATAAGACTTCAACTCTTTTTTTTTGGATTGATAAAAGGCCGAAGCCAAATATTGTATTACTAATAATAGAAATAAAATATACATTAAAGACCATTACATCATATTAAGCATAACCAGCTGATAATTTTGATAATTCTAAGAGTCTATATACTATGAAAAAACTTGACGAGATTTCGTAAACCAATACCATGTCTCTGCTAGAATTCCAATCTTTCAAAATGTGCAACTAAATCCCCTAAGGAGAAACTAGAACAAAAAGAACTAATTATCAACTATATTACAAATGATTCTGCTAAGATTAGCTCATAGAACAGGGGAATAACCAAAATTGCTTATCTGGGCATAGGGGTTCCTAAAGGACGACCCTGCATAATCAATTATGTCCATTGGTGATATCTGAGAGGTGCTTCCATTTCTTTTCCTCTTTCTACTCCTCAAATAAGTTGTCGACAAAATAACAATCGTCACTCTGGGTCGAGGAAACAGAGAGATCATTTTTAGTTTTTGATACTTCTTTCGGCGTTTCTTCCCCATCTTCCAAGAATCTGCTTTCTTAGCCTTATCCAACTTCTTTCCCTCGTTCATCTCTGACCTTTCCTGGTCAACATTTTCTTCAATTTCCACTTGAAAAGGAACATAACCTTGCTGTATGAGATAATTTCTCCACCAATCGATCCCCAAGGCTTCTTTTTGCCCTCGTCACTTTTGATGAAATTCTATATTTCTTGCAATGGTTGGCTTGTGATCATCAAAAGCCCTCTTATCCCTCATGGATAAAATCGGTCTCTTTGTGACTTCCACTTCAGAGGCACTTTCAGAACCATCTCCAGTTACAAAGTCCATAGGATAAGGCACCATTAGTTTGCCATCCACATTCTCTACAACTCTCTCCATGTCACGTAGTGAATTCTTGTCAAAAACCCCTCGACACAAGTGCATAGCTTCTAACTTGGGCATTCCCATGACTAATAAAATAGACATGAAGACAACTGGGATGTCGTTATTAACCCTAAACGTATGATTTGTCTGCATAAACTCCTCCCCCATTATTATTTTCATCGCTTTCAGCGCTAAATCAGCGAGATCATTAACTACTCCATTTTTGAGTGACTTCGCCCTGAAATGCCATTTGCCTTAGACTCTTCAATGGTTTGTAACAAAGAACCGACTCCATTTTGTTCAAACCTAAAGACTATCTACGAAAATCCGCTAAACAGAGAAATGGGAATAATACTTCCTTCAATAATTTCTAGGCCAAGCATTATAATTGAGGTAACTTGCAAAGTTTCATGATTATTACTTCATACTACACAACATGCGTGAGATGTTAAAAGCTTGCCATTTAATAGCTGACCTTATATTGATTAGATCATTAAAACTCACATGCGATCTAGATTGTTTCGTACTATTGCATATTATTATTTTATCCTTGTCATCAAGAGTTGTCTAGTCAGTCGTCCTCAACAACTACTCATGTCTAGTCATCCTTCCAAACCGTGTATCACCGTCTAGTTTGTATACCACAATTTCACACCCTTTACACTTTCCGCTAAAATTCTATTTCCTGTTGAATATAACGTTCAACTATGTTCCAATTGTGAATTTTGAAGTTTTATAAGACTTTAATTCTTACTTGACTCATACCTAAAGCAATCTCTTAACTAAAACCTTGACATGCCGCCGTGACCTCAAAATGTTGCCCTACTAACACTAAGACTACCAAACCACTAGCTACCAAGGCAAAAAGAGGGGCTCCCCATTTGCAGTGGGGCAATGGTGTGGAAAGGTCACAACATTTGGCGACTCCACTGAGGAAATGTTGAACATTTCAAGGATATAACTATATTGGAATTTAGAACCTTTGATCAATTCCCTTTCACCGACCAACCAACAAAAAATGCAGTCAAAAGGGAAGAAACCACAAATTGAGCTAAGAGCTTTCATCTTCGATCACCTACGTGTGTGCAAGTGTATTCATTTTGGCTTGACAAGACCATCAAAAGCTCCTTAAGGTCCATTGTAGTTAGCTACATAAGATATCCATACTTCAAAAGCATCTTGGACAAAGCCTTGTTGCTAGTCAGGCATCCATAGCTCCGACAAGGTTATTGCTGTAATTCTCGCGAAGATTTCCTCACTTTCGGTATTCTCATTTTCTCCTTTTTTTATTTCAGTACCTGTAGGGATTTCAACCTCCCAAACCAAATGTTTCATTTCATTTTCTCTTTTCTTTTGATATTGCTTTTTATTTTTCACATTTTTCAATTTGGCAAGGCTGAGAATTACAGTGGCGTTGAAGTAGGAGTTAAGATTTTTCACTTACTACAACTTCTCCTAAGAAACTCCAATGACTTATAGCAAATTATTGTGTAAGATATAGTAATCGAAAGACTCAAGGTATTCAAAGCACAACAGATGAATCCATCCAAATGTTGGACAAATCCTAATCGATTGATAAGGCTAATAGGAACGATCTCCAATTCATGAGAACCTCACAGAGAGATCTAGGAAATAAAGCGAACAAATTTTATTGGGAGAACACCAAAGTGTTTTATGTGAACCGCCACCTTTCTCACAAGTGGGATCCCTCTTATATAAACCTAGAAAGTGAGAAACTAAACTAAAGAAATCTAGACCACTAGAATCAAATTATCCTAGGCAAACCTAAGGCAACTAAAACCGACTACTGAAACTACCAAACTTCTTCAGTCAAATGACTCAAGGCGAATCTATGACACCTAAAGCAACTAAGCAAACTGAGAATCCTAGACTAAAGACTTCTATGACCACTACAAGAGTCACTAAGGATCTTGAGTCAAATGACTCCAGGCAAACTGACCACTTGACTCTTAAAAAAAAAAAACTAAAACAACAAAAAGAAACCTATTCTAACTATGTACAATAGGACTCCAAAGGGAGACCTAAGATGGGAAATGATGTGTGAGGACTTGCCCATTGACGAGCAATGGGGCAACCTCACCAATTAAAATCCTGTACTTGAGTGCATTATCTCCCAAAATTTGAGTAATCTGGTATGGACCCTTCCATAGTTTTTCGAAATTATCATGTTCACCTCTTCTCTCACATGCCTTGCCAAGTCCACCTTCTTTCTCACATGTCTTGTCCCAACAATTCTGAACTTCTTGATTTCTTGCAAAGTCATTCAAGTTTGTGTCTTGGCCATGTTCCAAATGATAAGGGGTGATCCTAAAGGCATCTTGGGCTCGAATTTTACCTCTCCCAAAAGTGAGTTTTAGTTTTGTGTGCCAGTCTTTTGGAACTTTATTTAACAACTCTTTTATGACATTTAGCAATTTCAAAGACATACAAATTTCACTTGCCCAATTTGAAAACTCGAGAGAAAGCACAAGATCATCATCATACATCAAAATATAAGGACATTCAAACCTGGTGATAACATTTTCTTCTAAAAGCTTGTTTAGAAGGTACTTGTGTCGTGTAGAGGAAAATGAACTGATCATACCAGTGTAGTTTTGTTCCTCCTTTGCTAGAGATTCTACCTCAATCACCAGTGAGAGTGGCAAAGTATAGTCTTCTTGATCAACAGCTTGACTGGCGACCTACGTCAAGCGTTGTGTTGACAACAACTCTTTCACTTCCTTAAGCTTTCTTGTATCCCTGAATGCATCTTCCTTGTTTTCAAATGTATCAACTATCTCCTTGAAGGCATTTCCCGATTCATTTTCTATCTCCACATTCATGACTTCATAGTTGCTTTCTTCTTCTAAGGGCCCATCATCTTGTAATGTATATGTTTGGTCATCTTCTTGTGTCATAGGAATTTGATTTAAATCACCACATACTTTCTACTTTGATTCAATCTGGTCATCTTCAATCTTACCTTCTCTTAGAATGCCCTGCTGAGCATTATACATGTTCTCAAGTGCTTGAAAGTCCTTGAGTCCCAATGTTTTAGGAACTTTCTCTTTCACTTCCTGTTTCTTGCACTAGTTGTGCAACACATTTTGAACCAATGCATGATCTCCCTATCCAATTCCTTGTTGTAGTCCCTTGAGGGCAAAATTCTTAAAGTCTTCTAGTGTAGTCTTGTTTTCTTTGAATGATAATAATGCAACATCAAGACCTCTTCCATATTTATTTGATAAAGACCAAGATCAGCTTCAACAGACAAGATTTCATTATTTTCTCCATACTCATTTATTGTGAACTTCAGCATTGTTGTACCATCTACCCTGATTTAATTTGGAAGTCCTCTCCAAGGCAACCACATGTGTGAGAAGTTTGTAGCCATGTATCATCCATTCATTCTTCTTGACCAATCCCTTCCTAGAGGCATGCCATATCCATCTCAGATATCTACCACTAAAATTTTGATAAATTGTTCAATTCTCGGATTGGCTACTAACTGCATGTGGATATTGTTCAACTCTCCAATTACTGTTACCTAAGTCTTGTTCAGTTGTGTAACTTTCTTGTTTGTGCTATTGGAAATCAAGCCTAATCTCCTGCATATGTTCAATGACATTACCTTGTCGCTCTCGACTCTACTAAGCAATTGTTTAAAAGATTCCCAAATATTCTCAAAGAGAAGAAATGGGGCTGGCTCATCCTTTCCTTGATATAAAACAACTATGCTTGTGATTGTCTGATTTCACTTCTTTCATCTTGTCAAATTCTTTTGTAACTTTCGAACTTCCATTCTTAGTTGCATTCTGATTTTGAACAGTCTCTTCATTCCTTGTTTCAACTTGAGTTGTGGTCAGATTTTCACTTATTTTCTAAATTATGCTTGGCAAAATTTGTGGAACATAGACTGGAGTTGATCTATCTTGAATACTGTTCCACGCCCCTTGATTATCATATTGCATACTTTGAACCACATTTGTACTTTGAACTACATTAGATGTTCTTTGAATGTTTGATGTATTCTGTGTGGTACTTGATGCACTTTGAGTGACATTTCTTTGAATTGCATTATCACCCAAATCACTAAGGAGAGTTCTCCTAATCTCTGGCATTTGTATTAACTCAAACAGTGAGATACTCAACTTAACTTTCTTCACTTCTTCAGTCACACTTTGACTCAAACTCTTCAATCTATCTCCAATAGGAGCGCTGCTTGTGCTTTGCATGTATTCAAGTGAGTCCTTGGGATGATTTTGAACATTGCTTGGACTTGGATGTGATGATGCGTTGGAGTTCCTTTGATATACTTTGTCTTGAATTTCCTTGTCACTTGGAATGCATGTACTTCTTTCGTTCCTTGTACCAAAACACTATTATTCAATGGACGGAAAACATAACCTTTTTCTTCACTTGGTTCATTTGCTGATGCAGGTGGAAACTTAAAGTCCGACGTCTCCACTAGACCATTTGCTGGTGCTGTTGGGAACTTCCCATTTTGTTCTTCATAACTATTAAATAGTGGCGAAAATGAGAATTCCTCATAGTTCAAAACTTGATCATATCTTACGGTGGGCACAATTTCATATCCAGTTACAACAAGAGCCTCTTGATTCTCTATATTCTTCATCTTGTCTTGAAAGATGTCAACTGCTACTTTAAAGTGATGGCATTGTAATTCCAAGTGTTGACTTGTGTTGTGAAGCCTACACCAATTAGGGAGTGCCACTTCTGCTAGGAACACCTTATCTGTTGATTGATTATCTGAATTTGATTGATTATCTAATGGAGACACCACATTTCCATTGTTAGGTGTTGTGTTCCATGTCTTCTTTTGATATTCGTGATTATTACTAGTGGATCCTTGCCTATTCGTTTGCATGTTGCCTTGACTGTTTCTCTTATAGTTTCCTTGATAATTGTTCTGTGGAGCTTGATGAGTCTTTAATATTCCCTGCAACTCATTTTTTAATTCCTCAAGTAGGTGACTTTAGTTGACAACTTTATTTGCTCAACAGTTTCCTTCATTTCATCCTTTTCTTCTTGAGTCCTTGTAGAATGCATTGAACCTTGAAGATACATAGGTTGGGTCGAATGTGCTTGAGAAAGTGACACTCCTGGTTGCAACACTAACTGATTCAGTGGAGCTTGATATGTTAATTGAGGAATTTGATTTACAATTGGAGCATGGTGAGCCATAGGTTGGTTAAACCCATATACTTGACTTGATGAAATTTGATATCCGTATGCTCCCATGTGAAATGATGGTCCTAACATGTTTTGACCCAAATACTTACTCACTTCAATAGCCTTAGCATATACCTCGTTCAAATTTGTTGGAGGAGGATGGGACTGCCTCACAAACATGGTGACATGATCCAAGGCATTATAATAAATCTCCCTTGTTCCTGAATCATTGACTGTATAGGGAGCTTGCAACCTTGTATATGCTTTATGGAATCGACTATTAAAAGAGGTGACTAGTTCACCTTCTTGCCTCCTAACTTGTAGGAATTGTGAAAACAATTCGGATGGTGATATTGGAATGCTAAACTTGTCGACAAATGCTTTCTTCAACGCTTTCCATGAATCTATGGAAGATGTCGGTAAATCTATAAAACAATTCATAGCTTCTTCCCCCAAAGAATGGGTAAAGAGTCGACATGCTACATCTCCGTATTCAATTTGCCCACTGCATAGTGCTCCTTCAAAAAGCTTGATGTGGTCGTCAGTTGTTCAATTTGGATCATTGACTTGAAATGTGTAGCAAAACTTGTCTAGATTTTTAGGAATATCGTAGTAATCTTTGAAAACCAATGGAGATGGGTTGTCAACCAACCAAGGTGCACTGTTCTGTTGATGTCCCATTGCTGTGTTGACTTGTACCAAAACTATTTGGGCTTGAGTTGTATGAACTTGAGTAACTTGAGCTTGAGTAGCTTGAGCCGAAACTTGTTGAGTTGCAACTGAAGTTGATGGAATCAAACTTGCTTGATTAGGAGATTGTTGTAGATCGATTGACTTGAGGAACCTCCTTCACTTGTGTAGCTTCAATTGTTTCGCTTTCTTTTGTGAAATTGCAACTCTATCAAATCTTTCTCTTTCTTTGGAGTCAACCTTAAGATTCTCTCAGACTTCTCCGATGAAAATGAATTTATTCTATCTAGCATTTCTTCACTTGTTGAAAGTTCCTCAAATAAATTTCGCACAAGGCCCTTTTTCTAGCGCCCATCCTGTTGATGTGAGTTTTGTGACCATGCCAACATGCAGGATGTAACACCTAGTATCCTAGGAGGAACCACCAAATATTAAATCTTTTCTTGAATAAGGAAGCTTAGATGCCAAGCAAATGACAATGAGTGATCAACTAAGACAACCCCAAGGTTCCTTCTAATGTTGAACTTGACTCAGTCTCTTGATGTGATTCGTTGGTAACCACTTGGTGACTTAAGTTAGCTTCTTCATGGGGAATCTATCAACTTCTTGAATGTGAATGGTATGTCAATCGAGCTCTTCAAACTACTACTAACGATTGCTCGAAATAAAGTGCAAAAAGAGATCTAAGCTACTTGTACTTGTACTACTTATGCAAGACAATGTTGATGATGGGGTGAGACTAAACTAGTACTAGCTTCGCTAAGTCAACTACGCTAAGGAGAAATCAATCTTCTAAGGGTGCAAGTATGATATTCAAACCTCTTGTGCTCATCAAAACCATAAATAATGGTAATAAATGGACATGAAGTAGTTGACGTGAAGTGCTTGCAATGAGGCCTAGACTATCCTTACACTGTTGTTTGCAATCAACAAACACTAAAAGGTATGGACACTAGTTTCACCATGCATTCAACAACAACAAAATCTTTCATCATCTAATCTATCCAACTATCTTACTCCAACTATTTTGAACTTCTAATCAACTTAACCAAATTTAACTAAGTTGAGGGATTAAGAAACCATGCAACACTCCAAAATAGTTTAAGCAATCCACCATGAAACCAACAATGAACTTGCAATTATCTTGGTAGCATTTAGGCAATAATTTCTCCAATTCTCTCTTTACAAATGAGAGGAACAAGCCTTACATATGGAGCTCAATTGCAATGAATGACCAAAATTAATTTGAGATCAATGGCCAAGATTAAGCCAACACAACCCTAATGGTAACTACCAACTACAAGCATTAAATACTGTGCAATTACAATAAGGCACCAACTTGTGGGCCAATGAAAAAATTACATTGCTTTGAGAACCAATGATAAAATTGGTTAGGTAGAAGCATTACGTGGACTCCACATGTACACTTGTAACAATTTAATTGGTTTATCTTGGACACGTGGGATTGGAATTTTTTGATTGGTTGAAGATGAGTGTGCACCACCTAAGCATGCTTATCTTGTACACTTCATCATTTCCACTTCTCTATCATCACAAAGAAGTCTCTGCATTTCTAGCAATATCTCTTGATATTCAACATTTTGAAGCCCTTGATTGATTGTGATGGCTCATATTCCCAAATTGCTTCATCTTCATGCACTCTTTCATCCTTTGAGGTGCTTCACCCTGAAACCTCCTCGTTGATATGACTTTGAACCTGCTTGTATTGGTACCTCACCTTGATCTTGGTCTTGTAAATGTGATGTAGATGCTGCATATAGTTGGATCAATCCAATTGAACTTGGATTTCTGAAGGAAATTCAATTTTGTGATACTCTTCTCCACTTGTAGACTTGGTCATCATTTGTGCACACCCTGCTCTTTGAATTCTATCTTGATGACTTGATGAATGACTTGAACTAGGATTCGTATCTTTACTTTCTCCTGGCTTGAAGACTTGAACATTTGCATTTTGCACTTGCTCTTTCCTTTGAATTTCCTTTGCATCTTGATTTACATCTCTTTGATTTTGAATTCCTTCCCTCAAGCACCACTCTCCATTTCACGTTACAATACACAACACCGTCCATTAGATATTGAATTTCATACTTTTTTACAAGATTGAAAATTAAGAGCTAAGAAATGGAATTGAAAACATTTAACTTATATCCTTCTTATGAACATCCTCTTTACCTGCCCATGAAAGATTAAACATCATCTTCTAAAGTCTGATTTATCTCTTACTATCTAGATGCAAATAAGAAATTCAATGGCTATACTTGATCATGAATTCACTCAATTCGATCATTAGCTAGTCAAGTTTGATGTCCCTAAGAAAGACCAGCTTTTACCATCCCAATTCTGCTTGAATTCCCATTTAAAATGCCACCTTAGATGCTTACCTTGCTGGCTGTCTCAGAAATCTGGGTTTGTAAAGTCTAAGGTTTATTTGAATATTTCTGAAATTCTGATTTGCTTGCCCAGATCTGCACTCTAATATGAACTTCACTGACTGCTATTAACAATCTGCCCTGCTTGTTACTTGATCGTGTTGTGTTTGAAATGATCAAGTTTTGACTACCCTTGTATATGCATTTTAGTCAAGAGGCATGTTTGTTAAAGCTAGGCCGACTTGGTCTATTATAGGCAACTTGCAATAAAATGAAACACAAACCTTTTCACTTGACCTCTACGCCGACCTTGATTAGTTGTTTTCTGATCGAATTTGACTCTCAATCGACATAGGGTGGGATTTGTCTTTCCCTTGGGCAGACTTAGTTTACCCTTTTCAGAAATTGCCCAATTGTTTGGCTTGAACATTTTCGGATTTTGCCCAAGTGTTGGGCTCAATGCCTTAGTGAGCTTGGCAGAAAGTGTCGAAGTGTTGGGCACATGCACTTATGAGCTGGTGGAGATTTGTCCACCTCTTGGACGCCATGCTTAGTGCAAGTCAGAAATTGATTAGTTGTTGGGTGCCATGCTCTAGCATTTTTGGAAATGACACGTGTTGGGCAAACACTTGATCTTGCAACTCAGAGATTGATTTGCTTTTAGGCTTACAAGGTTGGGCAGAGAATGTAGTGCTCTTGGCCTCCAATAACACTTGGGGTGGAAATTGCCTATGTGTGGGGCTCATAGTCATGGTTGAATTGGATTAGTCCCTTTGCGCAAGTAGTTAGCAGTTTTGGAAATTGCCTTGGTTTGGGGCAAACATCATGAGGTCTAAATCGGAATTGGTCAAGCCCTGGGCTCGACCTGATGTTGCTCTTCAAAAATGACTTAGTGTTGAGCTTTGTTGTTGCATATAGCCTCGATCAAATAAATTCATATTATTAATATATATATCAATTTGAGAAATTCATATATCATTGATCAGATTAAAGAGACATATGTATATATATATATATATATAATGATATATTATTATTATCATATATATATACTAATATATATTAATATACATGATTTCTATCGTGCTCTATATTCTCTTTATGATCGACGTAAACCCAATTACTAATGGATAGTAATTAATATAATAATCGGTATTGACTCTACTACCACTGAATAGTAATTGACATGATAATCGACATCGACCCGATTACTAATGAATCATAACAATGAACGGTGTCGACGGATAACAAGTCGTCGTGTTTTATTATCATCGGGTGTGACTATTAGTCACGCCTATGATAGGCATGACTCCTCAAGGAGTCATGTCTATCATAGACGTGACCAATCATAAGACCACCATGCACATATATATGTGGGTAAGGTTGTTCATTACAAAGCACCAGAATCAATAAGTGCTAAGTACAATGAACGACAATACAGTTTAATATATATTCCTTCACCAAGCATAGTCGAATTACAAGTTTATTGCAGTTGCATACATTCGGATTTATACTCCTGCAAATAAACATCAACACTGTTAGAATCAAGATATATATACAATCAGTATTGCATATATATATATATATAAAGGAACACAATTGAAATTTGAATAATAAGTTTGATTAGATTTAACATGGTATCAGAGCTCTGGTAAAGGAAGATCCAAGAAGCTCTCAAACTTGAGAAATTCAATTTCAATATCAATTGTAATATATCACATTTCTATGGCAAGTGCTATCGGATTTGAGGATAGACTTGAAGGAGGAAACAATTTCTCATCATGGAAATTCAGAATTAAAATGATTCTAAAAGAAAATAAAGTGGAGTCATTCATAAAGGAGGAGAAAGAAGAGCTAGAGAATGATCCCGAAAAATCCATTTGGATTGAAGGAAATGAAAAGGCTATGAAGATCATAGTTGATGGTGTTAGAGACCATATAGTACCGATCCTGACAAAATATGAGACTGCCTATCATATGTTTAAATCACTCGAAAGAACGTATGAGATAAACAATGCTAGCAGAACTCTAGCCCTAAAGAGGGAAATTAATCATAAAGTATGAATAAAGGAGAATCCATTAATGTATACTTCATGAGAATATCCGCTCTAAGGGATGAATTGTCAACATTTGGATATGTAATTCATAGCAAAGAACTGACTCTCATTGCACTAGATGGCCCACCAAACACTTGGGAGACTTTTGTTCAAGGCATTAGTGCAAGGTCTAAATACCCAAACTTCGATCGACTAAGGTTTGATTGTCTTCAAGAAGAGTCAAGACAAAACAAGAAAGGGATCAAACAAAAGAACATAGATGAGGATCTTCATGTGTTAAATGTAAACTCTCACAAGAAAGGCAAGAAGAAACACTTAAAGAAGAGGAAGGACCATCATGAAAAGGGTTCATCTAAGAAAGATACTTCTCACATTCAATGTTTCAAATGTGATCAATATGGGCATTATGCAGCTAGATGTCCAGATAGAATTAAACGACTAGCTACATTTGCCAAAGTGAAAAGAAATAAAAGGGAGCATGATTCAGAGAAACATGTATTCTACTCTGCTCTCTCTAATCAAGTATCCAACAAATCTAATACCTGGATCATAGACAGTGGATCATCAAGACACATCACTGGGTATAGAGAACTATTGGACTCTATGATAGAAGAAATTGATGAAGAGGTAACCATTGGAGACGACTCTGCACATCCTGTAAAAGGTGTTGGGACCTGCACCATTAAGTTGAAGTCAGGCATGTCTATTCAACTCACCGGAGTTCTTTTCGTTCCTGGCATCAAGAGGAACCTAGTCTCCATATCTACGCTTGAGGATAATGGGTATAGAGTAACCTTCATGGATAGCAAGTTGTTGGCATGGCCAAAGAATTCTTCTATCAAGAAAGCTATAACCATAGAGTATAGAAAAGGATACTTGTATGAGGTATGTACTGAACCTAATCTTGCCTCAATTCATGAAATTACAGACTCTAATGAGATATGACATAAAAGATTAGGACATTTAAACTTTTGTGCCTTATCTTCCATGGAAAAGTTAGTCACTGGCTTACCTAAGTTAAAACAATATCATTCAGGTACATGTAAGGGGTGTGCCCTAGGCAAAAATACTAAGGGTTCTTTTCAAAGTAGTTCTAGTAAAACAAGTAATGTCTTAGAACTAGTTCACTCTGACCTATATGGACCCATGTCTGTACCTTCTGTAGGAGGGTTTCTATATTATGTAATATTTGTTGATGACTTATCCAGAAAAACCTGGATCTACTTTCTTAATTGTAAAGAATCAGAAGAGATCCTTAGGAAATTTAAGGAATTCAAGTTCCTTTCTGAAAACTCCTCTGGGAAGAAAATAAAAACCCTAAGAACTGATAATGGGAGGGAATACACCTCTGACATTTTTAGAGAATTTTGCAAAGACGCTGGGATTAAGAGGGAGTTCACTGTTCCTTACAATCCTCAACAAAATGGAGTTGCTGAGAGGAAAAATAGAACTACTGTAGAAGCCGCTAAAGCCATGCTCATTGATCAAAATTTAGAAACCTATCTTTGGGCAGAAGCCTCCAACTCTGTTGTATACATACAAAATTGATGTCCTCACT
This sequence comes from Thuja plicata, assembly GCA_018584345.1. Classification (NCBI taxonomy): domain Eukaryota; kingdom Viridiplantae; phylum Streptophyta; class Pinopsida; order Cupressales; family Cupressaceae; genus Thuja; species Thuja plicata. The sequence continues at coordinate 458,778 of MU226100.1, forward strand.
CCTATTGAAGACAACTCCTGAAGAAGTTTTCACAGATATAAAGCTAGATATCACTCACTTAAGGATATTCAGATGCCCTGTTTATTTTCATGTACGTAAAGAGAAAAGAACAAAACTAGAACCTTCTGGAAGAAAAGGAATCTTTGTTGGGTATAGTGAAACTTCTAAAGCCTATAGAGTATTTGTACTTGGACATAGCAATATTGAACTCAGTAGAGATGTAATAGTTGAGGAAGACCTAGCTTTTAAAAGGGCTAGAAACTCTATTGAGTCAGAAAGTAATACTCTAATCTCAGACCTAGAAGAGGATCCTGCTCTTGAGCTTCAGAGGGAGTATCCTAAAGAGGATGAAATGAAGTACAAAACTCACCTCAAGAGAACATTAAGAAAAGACCACTTTGGGCAACCATAACAATGGAAGAAGCAAAGAACTATGCAGCTCCTTCAGGGACCTTTAGAGAAATTAAAAGACCCCGAAGATTTTCTAGCTATGTGGCTTTAATGAATGATCTCTCTGAATCTGAACCTTCTAATGCATCAGAAGCTCTCAAACACCAAGTATGGAAGGATGCCATGACAGAAGAATGCCAGTCCATCTTAAAAAATGATGTTTGGGAAATTGTTCCAAAACAAAGGAAAAGTCTATTGTTTCATCTAAGTGGCTATTTAAAATAAAGTATGTTGCAGATGACGGTATAGAGAAACATAAAGCCAGATTTGTTGCCAGAGGTTTGTCATAGAAAGAAGGAATTGATTATGAGGAAACATTTGCACCTGTTGCAAGATATATCTCAGTCAGAGCAGTTCTAGCCATCGCAGTAGCCACAGGATGGAAAGTTCATCAGATGGATGTAAAGACTGCTTTCCTAAATGGGAAAATAGAGGAAGAAGTCTACTTAGAGCAACCGGAAGGATTTGAGATTCACACTGCAGAATCTCATGTGTGTAGATTGTAGAAAGCTCTCTATGGACTTAAACAGGCCCCCAAGACATGGTATGAGAGAATCGATAGCTATCTCATGGAATTGGGATTTTCTAAGAATGATGCAGATCCAAATCTATACTTCAAGCAAAGAAAAGATGATATGTTAATATTAATCCTGTATGTTGATGATCTGTTAATTACAGGACAAGATCATCTTATTGATCAATGTAAGAAAGGTCTTGCTAAAGAGTTTGAAATGAAGGATTTAGGCCTTCTACATTACTTCCTTGGATTGGAAGTTTGGCAGGACTCAGACAACATTGTGCTTAATCAAGGAAAGTACACCTTGGACATATTGAAGAGGTTTGGTATGATAAATTGCAGATCCATGCCTTCTCCCATGGAAACAAACCTTCATAAACTAAAGAAGGCAGCAACAAATTCTCCATTTGCAAATCCTACCCTCTACAGGCAGATAATAGGATCTTTGATGTACCTGGTGAATACCAGACCATACATCTGTTATGCAGTAAATGCTTTGAGTCAGTTTATGTGTGAGCGTAAGGAGATACATCTTATGGCTGTGAAACATATTATGAGATAGCTTCAAGGTACTATAAATTATGGACTCAAATATGAGAAAGTTGACTTGAATCTACTTGGATTTGTAGATTCTGATTGGGCCGGAAGTGTAATTGATAGAAAAAGCACCTTAGGTTGCTGCTTCAGTTTGGGATCCGCCATGATATCTTGGATGTGTAGGAAACAATCTTTAGTGGCTCAGAGTTCTACAGTGTTAATGTTTTCAGATTCTAACAAGGAATATACAATCTATAGACGTCTTCCAAGCCTAAGCATAGGATGTAAAGAAAATAATTGAAGAACAAGGAGAGATAATACCCGGATTATAGCTCTGAATCGGTCCTTAGAGACTTCAAATCTGTACCTTGAGATCTTCAATTTTGCCCTTCAATATTGGCCTAATCTGTATATGCCAAGTTGCCCACCTAGGGCTTCTTTAACTTTGCTCCAATATGCCACTGATCTGAACTTTGGATTGGCTCAGATCTGCCCTATGATCTGCACTTTGAACACTGTAATCAATTTGCACTTTACGTGTCCTTAAAGGCTGGTACGTAGTGTAGTTATAATCACACTTGAATAGATGATAATCATAGCCTTGAATCGGGCTTAAGATTTCATCCTTAAATTGCTGGAGTTCGCACTTAGTGGACTGCTTGAACTCGCTCTTTGCATCTGCCTCAATTCGCTCTTCAAGCCACCCTAAATTTGCATACTGTTGGAATTCGCACCAGCTTTAATTCGCTCTTTGCATCTGCCTAAATCCGCTCTTCAAGATCAGACCGATGTTTGATATAATTCTCACTATATGATTAACTTATTTCGCACCATTGATGCTGATATAGATCGCACTTGAATGGCATATATAACTCGCACTCTTTGCACATTAAGGTCTGATCAAGTTCGCATTCCAAGATATAGTTCGCACTCTTGAATGGAAGAGTAATTCGTTGATTAGAGATTCTTGGAGAAGCACATGTTATGTTTTTGATGCCTTTCTCCTCAAGGATCGAATTATTATATATATGAGATTTTGGAGATAAACTCCACCACCTCAAGGTGGCCGACTTGGCCCCTCCCAAGTACAAATTAAATATAAAGTTATTTATGCAAATCGATCAAACAATAAATAATAAATATTACTTATATTTATTATTATTATTTATATCGTTTTACAATAATAAATATATATATCCTATATATATTTATTATTATTATTGCCTTTAATTAGTTCAAGATGGTTGATCTATTGCCGTAAAGGCCATAATATCAACACTCCCTCTTGGACTTGAGGCAAAGATCAACTCAAATCTTTCATCACAAAACATAACTAAAATGGATTCCTTATCCAATGATGCCATATATCTCACATCTATGAAGATAGGTCTCTATCTACTAGATATGATGAGAACACATATGTTCTTCATCATTCCCCAACCATTCATCTCATATCCATATGAGAATCATCTTTCCATGGTAACATCAAGTCATATGATACTTACCAATTGGATGTGGATTTTCTAGATCCACGAGTCTCCACGACTCAAGAAATAGAATATCAAGTCCATGATATTCAAAGTAACATCAGGTCCATGATGTTTACCAACCACAAGTCAACTTGACTCAAGTGTCCAAAATAACATCAAGTCCATGATGTTTAGACTCTAGAGAATTGGTCTAACGAATATCAAGTCCATGATATTCACCAAGTGCTCGGAGTAATGGTCTATCAACATCAAGTCCATGATGTTCAACAACTACTCAGATGTGGATCCCTGATCCACGAGATATCATGTCCATGATATCATGAGCATTGGTCTAACAAATATCAAGTTCACGATATTCACCAAATGCTCAGAGCAGTGGTCTCTAGACATCAAGTCCGTGATGTCCACCAAATGCTCAACAATGGATCCCTGATCCATGGGAAGAATATCAAATCCATGATATTCTCTAAATCTCCAATTCATAAGAACAACTTAGCCATGAGCATAAGTGTAATCAAATGAATCATATAAGCAAAATCTTATCTCATGAATCCACATAAGCATAAGAATAACCGAAATTAAATCTTATCCACATAAGAACATCAAAAAATTAAATCTTATCCTCATAAGAATATCCAAAAATACATGAGAACATGAATCCATATATGCACAACCAATGTACATATCCAAATGTAGTTCTCTCATAGAACAAGTATAATTCAACCATGAATATAGGAAGCAAGTTCACATATATGCAAAAGTAAACCAATGTAATGCAACATGAGACATTACTCAATGTGAAGTAGTGCTGCTAATATAATGTATACCAATGAGAAGTATGATCCATTCATACATAGAATATACAAATA
>MU226100.1:462690-473919 GCA_018584345.1 Thuja plicata
AGAAGTATGATCCATTCATACATAGAATATACAAATACAAAATATATGCCAATATGCAGCCAAAGTAAAGTAACATACATAAAGTAAGTCAAATATCCAAAATAGTTGTGTATGATGCCACTCATACTCAAATCAAGTAATCTGATGTTGTATGATGCCACTCATACAAAATCAAGTAATCAGATGTAAATGAATCCATGACAGAAATATGTGAATGCATATATCCAAAATAAGGAAGGAGTTTATAACTTGACAATTGGTACAATTGAGCCCATATATAAAGCTCCCTCTCAATATGCAAGATCCTACATATTCATAATCAACTAATTACAATTAACTAGCTATGATTCCACACATTCATACAATTAGAATGCAAAAAGTAAAGAAAGGAGTTTATACTGCAAAACCAGGTTTAAGTGAGCCCATGATTAAACTCCCTCTTAAGTCAAGTCAAGCACTAAGGTGGGTTTCCTTCTACAGAACCACACAGGGATAAATTGTTAGTACGCACATGATTCATATTATTCATGAATGTTTAAAGTCATACCAGGTTATGATCTCTGGGGCTTGTGCCACTCAAGATGATCTACTCCCCTTGGAACAATATGGCGAGAGCTTATACAGATCCTATCTTCTCCCTCTGAAGCTTAGGTTTACCTTATAATGTCCACAAGGTTAGACTCCCTCTCAATGTATGTTTCCAGATATTTTGTAATTTACCCTAAGAAGATCAATCGAATAGTTTCAAAACATGCAAGAATGTATTGACACAATTATACCCATATCTTTCTAGCCAATTATGATATGGTTTCATAACATAGGAGCCAATCAATATCAGGCGTAGAAGGACCAATGAATTTGCATAATCAGAATCCTAGATCTTGATGCAAATCAAAACCCTCATAAAATGTAATAAGACGTAAAGTCAAATTACTGTTTGAGCCAAACCCCGGTTGCCATAGTATTTCTTAGTTTTGAAAGAGTTAGACTGAATTCCTAAATCTGAAAATGGATCTTTTACTCAACCTAGGCTCTGATACAAGGTTAATGTTTTTAGATTCTAACAAGGAATATACAATCTATAGAGGTTTTCCAAGACTAAGCACAAGATGTAAATAAAATAATTGAAGAAGGAGAGATAATACCCGGATTATAGCTCTGAATCGGTCCTTAGAGACTTCAAATCTGTACCTTGAGATCTTCAATTTTGCTCTTCAATATTGGCCTAATCTGTATATGCCAAGTTGCCCACCTAGGGCTTCTTTAACTTTGCTCCAATATGCCACCGATCTGAACTTTGGATTGCCTCAGATCTGCCCTATGATCTGAACTTTAAACACTGTAATCAATCTGCACTTTGTGTCCTTAAAGGCCGATACGTAGTGCAGTTATAATCACACTTGAATAGATGATAATCACAGCCCTGAATCGGGCTTAAGATTGCATCCTTATATTGCTGGAGTTCGCACTTAATGGATTGCTTGAACTCGCTCTTTGCATCTGCCTCAATTCGCTCTTCAAGCCACCCTAAATTTGCATACTGCTGGAATTCACACCAGCTTGAATTCGCTCTTTGCATCTGCCTAAATTCATTCTTCAAGATCAGACCGATGTCTGATATAATTCTCACTATATGATTAACTTATTTCGCACCATTGATGCTGATATAGGTCGCACTTAAATGGCAAATATAACTCGCACTCTTTGCACATTAAGGTTTGATCAAGTTCACATTCCAAGATATAGTTCACACTCTTGAATGGAAGAGTAATTCGCTGATTAGAGATTCTTAGAGGAGAAGCACATGTTATGTTTTTGATGCCTTTCTCCTCGAGGATCGAATCATTATATGTATGAGATTTTGGAGATAAACTCCACCACCTCAAGGTGGCTGACTTGGGACCTCCCAAGTACAAATTAAATATAAAGTTATTTATGCAAATCGATCAAACAATAAATATTACTTATATTTATTATTATTATTTATATTGTTTTACAATAATAAATACATATATCCTATATATATTTATTATTATTATTATTGCCTTTAATTAGTTCAAGATGGTTGATCTATTGCCGTAAAGGCCATAATATCAACATACAAAGGCTGAATACATTGCAGCCTCTATGGCGCCAAGAGAAGCAGTATGGCTCAAGAACTGCTTGTGGGATTATTCGGTAAGCCCGTGAAACCTATAGTCGTCCATTGTAATAATCAGAGTTGCATAAAACTTTCTGTGAATCCGGTATTTCACGATAGATCCAAGCATAGAGAGATTCCTTATCATTATGTGAGAGACATGGTGGATAGGAATGTGATCTAGTTGGAATATATCAGTACATGAGATTAGACAACAGATATACTAACCAAGCCACTTGCCAGAGTGAAAGTTGAACACTTCAGGAAAGGTCTTGGTATGATTGAATTGTAACTTGCATTGTAATCTTTACTGATATATATAATATATAATATGTTTAATGTGTAAACTTCTTTTGTCATATGTGTTGATATATGACTTTATGGGCTCTACCCCCTGTATTCATCTCTAAAAGGTGACGATCTTTTGGAAATGAACACTTGTATACAAATATTATAAGATGACGATCTTGTAATATTGAGATCATGCTGACTTGATATCACTCATGGATGTGCCATGATCTGTTATGGTAGACATTATGTGACATAATGTCAGTACACATACCATATCTGAGATGTATAAGGAGAATGTAATATTCTCAAGCATATCATCCTTTAAGTGTCACGAGTTATGTGATACTTATCATCATGTGTTATGTGATGTTTGCCTTCACAAGATATGTGAGACTTCTTATCACAAGTTTTGTGATATACTTAGTGCCACGAGTTATGTGACACCTCACAAGTTTTGTGATTCTTATCATCACATGTTATGTGATGTTTGTCTTCACGAGATATGTGAGACTTCTTATCACGAGAAATGTGATATATATGATTTTATCTTCCCTAGCTAAGAGGGAGTGTTGTTGCATATAGCCTCGATCAAATAAATTCATATTATTAATATATATATCAATTTGAGAAATTCATATATCATCGGTCAAATTAAAGAGCCATATATATATATATATATTAATATACATGATTTCTATCGTGCTATTTATTCTCTTTATGATTGATGTAAACCCAATTACTAATGGATGGTAATTAATATAATAATCGGTATCGACCCGATTACTAATGAATAGTAATTGACATGATAATTGGCATCGACCCGATTACTAATGAATCATAACAATGAACGGTGTCGACGGATAACAAGTAGTTGTGTTTTATTATCATCGGGTGTGACTATTAGTCATGCCTATGATAGGCATGACTCCTCAAGGAGTCACGTCTATCATAGACGTGGTCAATCATAAGACCACGATGCACATATATATGTGGGTAAGGCTGTTCATTACAAAACACCGAAATCAATAAGTGCTAAGTACAGTGAACAGAAATACAGTTTAATATATATTCCTTCACCAAGCATAGTTGAATTACAAGTTTATTGCAGTTGCATACACTCAGATTTATACTCCTGCAAATAAACATCAACACTGTTAGAATCAAGATATATATACAATCAGTATTGCATATATATATATATATATAAAGGAACACAATTGAAATTTGAATAATAAGTTTGATTAGATTTAACAAGCTTGATTGCTTCTTCCCAAAATTTCATTCACTCCATGTCTTTCACTTGTTCATCGTGATCAACATTTCATACTCAAGCCCCAAGTTTGAGAGCTTTACAAGTTTATTGAACATCATGATGTACTTAAACTCTTCTACCAAGTTGGTGAGTAAATTGTCTTTGGGCTGGGCACTTGAGTTTTACTTGAACATCCTCCACTCCCCATAAGACTTTAACTCTTAGCTGACTCACACCTAAAGCAATCTCTTAACTAAAACCTTGACATGCCACCATGACCTCGAAATGTTTCCATACTACCACTAAGACTGCCAAACCACTAGCTACTAAGGTGAAAAGAGGGGGTCCCTATTTGCAATGGGGCGATGGTGTGAGAAGGTCACAACAGTGCTCAGCCTGACCATTGAAGTGCTTCTCTGCAAAATGGGCTCCATGTCAACTAAAAAACACAACAAAATATTGCTCTTAAGTGAAAAAGCACACGACCATACAAGTGATGGCCAAGTTTTGCGTGTTAAAAAGATGTTTTCAATGGAACAACATGCACTTCTTCATGCAACAAGGAAGTAGTGAAGATAAAAACTTAACAAAAACGTCATGTAGATTAGAGATATGTTATTAAGTGAGTGATGTGCAAATTTTAATGAGGGTTACAAAAGTTATCGATAGAGTTTCAGTTGTCATGAGAATAATAAATAAGGCAAGACTTTGGTTGTTTTATGACTTATCATTTCCTTCACTCTTCATTAAGGTGCTTGAATGTAAAATTTTATAATGTTTACCAAAGGAATGTGTGTGGAGGTTGTAATTGAGCAAATAATGAATTTAACAATAAGAGCTTTTGGATTCAACTATGGAATTCTTTTGCATCAATGTTCATGGACTGTGGAAAATTCATTCCTACAAAAGAATGAATCATTTGAGTTTTAAGTTTTCTTTAGAGAATTTTTCATGGTTGGGATGGAGATGTTGCATCAGAATCAGTGAGAGGGATTGTTCATCATTAGATGGCTATTTTTAACAATTGCTATTATTGGAAGAGAGCAGTACAAAGGAACAGATTGCATCAATCAACACGTAAGCCTGAAGGTTTATGCAAAAATATATGATGTAACATTGATATAAATAATAATTTGTCTGTAAGCTATTTTCGAAGTGTAATTTCTGATACTAATTTTTTAAGAAATCATACCTATTTCCAAGCTTTGTGCAACTTTGCTTTAAACTATTTTTTTAATGTGTCCCATTCTTGCATTTTGTTTTCAGCTTTTTCAGTTTTTCGAGACCATTGCTTAGAATAGATTTATCTGTGATTAAAAGATTTCTCTGTAGGGATTCTAATCACATTGGCTGTCTTACTTTTCTTGTTTTGACATTTATAATGTGGGTTCTTACCAGAACTGCATAAATAATTTACTGTCAACCTTTAACGGTTTAAGTTATACAATATCATGCAGTTTAGGACTTTTTCTGTGGCTTAAGTAGTGATTTAATTTCATGGTTGGATTTACCATTTAGTTTTTCCTGTGCTCTTGTTTTGATTGTTAACACTAACACTAAGTCATTAAAAAGATTAAGATGTGTGGCTATTATAGTTGTTGATGTTATTTGTTAGGTTTGATTAGGCGAGTTATTGTGTTATGCAAAGGGAAGTAGCTAATTGTGACATTCTTGTCTCTGTAGGACATGTACATGTGGCAGAAGCTCTCCATGCGCCTCTACATATTTTCTTTACAATGCCTTGGACGTAAGGGTCTTGAACCTGACATTTAGATATTTAAAAATTTAATGGTTATTTCTAGAAAAGAGGAAGTGAGACTAGACTGGTTGTATATAAAAACAAATGTGAACATAGGAATCTACAATACAAGATCAGTTTTTTCGATGTTTTTTTGACATTTGAACATAAAAAATAGAGAAATAAGTGGCTTAAAAATTTGGTGAAACATGATCAATACTTTAGTATAAAATCTGAGTTTTCATAAAACAGTAAAATTTCAATGTTCAACAAAAGTTGAAAGCTTGAGTAACAGAAGTTGAAATGTTTTACACAAGAATCTCTAGATTTTATCTCCACTAGTATTCTTTCCTTTTTGACATTTCCTGTAATTTTTTAAAGTAGGGAATGTTGAAATTTTGATATTCCCTGTGTATTTGATAAAATAAAACTGCTCATGTTCAATTTCTCTTGGGCATCTTACACATTTCTTTCTAAAGAATTTAACAAGCTATTCCACAGATCCTCATTAAACATTAGAATAGAGTAAATTCTAAAAGCAAAGAAGCAGAGACTTTAATGCCTGATTGTAATTTTTGATAACTTTTGGTTTTCAAAGCATTCAATTTAAGTATGACAGCCAGCCTTCTAGGTAGGTAAGATCATCTAGGCAATTGCTAGGACAGGAAAGATGTAAATCAGGTCTCTTGAATGTCACAAACCACTAGGATGATAATATATAGATGGACTCAACTCTACACAGCAATGTTAAATTACCAAATTGACCAAACATTTTATAATTGGAATCAGAACCAATTTGTCAGTGAATTTGCACAGGGTGAGAGGTTTTTCAGTCAGTTGTTTTTCGGCATACCTGGGTGAATCCAGGTGTGTTGGGGTGATTCCAAAATGATTCCAGGCATTTTCAGGTGGTGGAGTTCATTTTCAATGCATTTGGACGAACTTTCCACTGAGATTATTCTAGATCTAGCAGAATTTCTTCAGAGTTAGTGGCTGAGGGTGGAATCCTGTCAGCCACATTTGCCCCATCTGTCTCTGCTGCAAATCATGAAACTGCTGTCTGTTCTGATCCTCCAGTAGCCCCCTACGGCTAAATGTAGTCATGTTTTCTGACAGGCTTTCCCCTTAGTAAGTTTTTTGTTTGTCATTGCAGCAGAGCCCATTTAATTTGTTTTAAGGAATGCTTCACTAGTAGCTAATGGTCCACCTGTGAGAGGGATTAGGCTTTCCAATAAGTGTTCTCTTCTTGAAGTCAAATTTTCTGATGACATCTTTTTGTTCCCTGAGTTGTATGTGGAGAATATTTTAGAATTATACAAGAGGCTTGCAACCTATTGAGTTGCCTCTGGGTCTAAGATCTCCACAAACTAGTATTCTTTGTGGGTTGATTGGAATCTTGCCTTTTGTGGATAATTGATCAACGATGGATTTGGAATTGCCAAGTGATTGTTTGGGTTTTTAACCATGAAACATATGCAAGATACAATGGTTTTGATTCCTAAATGCAAATATATAAAGGACTGATATAAAAATCCCGAGTTTTGATATATTTAAAACATCAATTTAAACCTAGGATGCCGGTTCGGGTTTGGGTTTGAGTTCGAAGGTCCGGTTCACCGGTAAGGCAAAATTTTGAAAAGGGGTTCGGGTTCGGGTTCGGGTTCGTTAGTACAAAAATATGAATTTTTTTAATTTATATACATATTTATGCAGCCTAGAAGCATGAGTTAAGATTATAATGTCACATAGTATCATAAAAACATTTAAACAACAAAAATACTTGTAATCTCACCATCTTGAATCATGATCATACCATCATATACTTCAAGTTCAAGTTCAACATCAAATATTCAAAACATTAAAATTAAATCATAACATTAGTTCAAGTATCATTGTTTGAAGTTCAACAAATGGATTAATAATTTATTGATATTCTTCTTCTTCATCATCATCTTCTATATGGAGCCTAATAAGACTTGAAGGTTAATTTTTCCCCACTTCTATCGGCTCAGTTTCCACCCCAAATTATTCAACGGGTGTTTGGGGGTAAAGCCCCCAAGACGGGGGTGAAAATTCGTCGAAGTTCGCTCCAAGTTCGCCGTTTTGTGTGAAATTCGCCCGGATCCGAGCTGTGCACAGGGTGTTTCGAACTTGGTCCTGTGGACCGGACCCTGCCCGGACCCACAGGCGGACCAGACCTGGACCACGGACCAGTTCGAACTTGGTCTGGTCCGGGGGCCCTTCTAGCCAAAGTTCAAACTCGACTTCCTAGATTTAAACCTTATATTTGCAATTCCAAACAGCAAGGGATGCATACCAAGAAATCAATGTTCAACCACTTAATGAATTTTATTGATGAAACTGAGGAGTCACAAGAATAGGGGGTGTCCAACTTGCTAAGGTGGCGCCAATTGCTTTATTTCTGATCAACAATAATTATTGCAAACAAATAATGAAAGTAACAATGAAAATGCTAAAACCTACACCTGGCCTGCAGGCAAGGCTGTCAACCTTAGACTTGTGATCCTCAATGGGCATAAGAAAACTGATCCACAAATTATTCCTGATTTCTGATGAACCTGAATCTGTTGTTGATAAATACTGACAACAAGATCCAAATGGTAGGACCTACAGGAAGAGTGGTACGACTGCAAGGTTAATGGTATGACTGGTTTAGGAAGCCGCAACACTTCGAAATCTGCTCATAAGTTGTTCTGTGTCTGCTGCAACCAACTCATAGAGGTAATCTTGCAAAAATTACATCAAACAATGCCCAATCGATCTCTAGGTGATGTCCTTATTTATTAAATAATTCTGATCCGAATTCACCAAACCCTAGAAACCTTATTGCTGTAAGAAAACTTGTGAAATCTGCTTGTAAATCATCCACTGTAGCGCAAATAGAAACCTTGTATAGATTCCCATCAATGGTGAATTGAGTTTTCCTCCAATTCACAATTCTCCAAGGGTGTTCGTCCTTCGAAAATGCTTGACAAGGGCCACTCTGTTAAAGAATTTTGAAATTGATCTCATAATATTGAAATGATGCCTTGTCATGTTACTTTATTGACTTAAAACCCTGATTGGCCCTTTTAGGGTTTCTACTTTATTTAATTAAGTTTATTTTTTATTCATGCGTTAATACCCCTCAATGGCTCACTTTTTAAAACAACATTATTTCCCAGGACATGGGGTCCTTTTATTACTTTATTAATTTATTATAAAGTGACATTATTAATCACTTTATTTTATTTTATTAATTATTAAAGTCAATACTTTAATATCTAATTTTTATTGAAATCACATCACCTAGCCATCCCAAATTGAAAACTGATGATGCATGTGCCATCCCGGTGATGTCTATATATATCAAGCCAGCTGACATTCCCCTCCTAAAAATTAGGGATCCTCCCTAAAATATAAGATCTTCAACCAAAGCCTCTAGAATGATCCCCGAGGTCTCCTGATGCGCTCCAGCCAATTCCCTGAGGTCTCCTGATGCGCAATCAGCAATACCGTTTTCATCAGCAACTTTATCTTCCGGTTTGGGGGATTGGAATTGGGTTGCCTGGCCATCCTAGGTTTTGAAAGAATCAGATTTATGACTGCATATTCCAGAATTGTGACACATTGATTTGTTGCTGTTAGGACGTATATCAGATCTACTGATCATTTGCTGATGAAATTGCCTGGCTTGAGGCGTTTAAAGGGAAGGGTATGTTGAGGTACATTTATTGCAATTGAAGACTAAGTTTGTTTAGTTCTTATTCAAATTTTATTCAGATATTGTTTCTGCTTATTTTTTTTGCAAATTATTTCCAATATCTACAAACTTCAGTAAACTAGAAAATTGTCAAAAAACAAAAATTCAGAAAAACACTTAAAATCAGAAATCAGAAAAAAAAGAAAAGTATATCCAGAAATTTCATTTCCAGATCAGGGGGGAATATTTCAGACACTAGTGAAGTTTGTGGGGTTGTTAAAAAAATTAGCAAATCTCTTCGAAGTGTTCTTCCAAATGGTTAATCATGCCTTGCCAATGCTTCCACATTTGCGAACATGTCCCCTATGGCATTTCCAAGCATAATTGTAGACATAATGCTAGACATATATCCTCTTGTACACTTTAATTGGTGGTCATATGCTGTTCTAGAGCTCTCTTTTAATGGAGTTATCTTTTTACTTGCCAAATGCCATTGTTCAAGGGTTTCTAAAGCTTGTTCAACAAATACATTTTGTATAAATCCTTCTATTGTAACATCCCATGGAACCTCATTTCTTTGAAGTGATTTTTCTGTCAGTTTATGTGTCTGATCACTGATCTCACAAATTGCACACATGCCTACCAAAATAGTTGCAACTACAACTTCTGCAAAAAATCCCCTCATTCATTCTTTTCTAGACGGCTCTATGCTGTTTCATAGCTCCTAATCAAAGTTGCATGGACACGGATATGGAAACAAATACGGGTATGGATACGGCCATTTTTTAAGATCCCCAATATGGATATGGCTGGATATGACAATAAAAAAACACATACACATATATTTAACACAATTTTCTAAGTTATTAGAGGAGATTTTCATTACATCAAAAGCAATATAGACACATAAATGCTACATTAATAATTATAAGTTAATTTAACACTTTACAATATGCAAAAATGGTAGAGTTTCATTAGAAGATAACCCAAGAAAATGGGTCACTGAAATAGAAAAACTTTTCATTTGTCTTTCTAATTTGCTGCAGGTTTTGTTTGTACCAAAAAAATTTAAAATAAATGCATTAATGAAGTTTTTTAAAATTGATTTGGGAAGATTTATGTCAAATCTTAGAAAAAAACAAATCACATTGTATTCTGTACAGTTGGAAAATCAAGTCTTTTTACACACACATGGGTACAATATTTGATGTGTATCCGGGCCGTATCGGATACGGGGAAACGCGCACCTGAGGAGGGTCAGAGGAGTTTCCGGCAACTCTGCTCCTAATCTAGCACACACAGGGAAGATGCTTGTGAAGGGCATGGAATTTGACCCTAGACCTGCAAATGACATTTTCTTGAAAGTTCCCAATGTGATTTCAACAAATCCACATTGTGCATACTCTTCAATCATGGCTAGGCACCCAATCTCTCTGATGCCTCTATTTTCATGTACAAGGATGTGTTGGAAAAATGAGGAGTTCGCAGATTTTTGAGATCCCCGATGCAACACTTTTCAACGATTTAGAGATTTGGTGGGTCGCTCAAATTGTGGCAAAGTGAACTAGTTCACCCCTTCACAAGTTATGTGATGTAAGAAAACACTGATTAAAGGCATACATTGCATTTTCACATTTTGCAAAAGACTTTCAACTCTTGGAAAAGAAAACTTTGGGCTTTCGAGAAGTTAGATAACTTGCCAACTCACCGACAAAGAGAAATTTAGCACCTCAAAAGTTCAGTGTACTATTAAAACCTTTTAACTTGTCACAAACATCTTGGGTTTCTTTGGACCATAAGTCAGGATGGTCATAAACCTAAACTTACCGAAAGATTTTTTTTTTAATATCTTTGGACTGGAAGCACATTTTCGCTTGAAAATTGATCACATGGTGCAGAATAACCCTAGAAAGCTCCTTGTAAATTTGTTACACCCTAGCTCATCATAAACTCCTGTTTTACATGTTTTTGTAACCTGCTGGGGGAAATAATGTTAATTTTATTACTAAGTTACCGATTCGGGTGCGGATGCGGATGCGGATGCCGGATGCGTGAAATTTTTTTTTGGGGGGATGCGGATGCGTTTGGATGCGTTTATATATATA
>MU226100.1:474143-484193 GCA_018584345.1 Thuja plicata
AAAGGTTTGACGGCCATAAATGGCAAGATCGACAACGCTGAGTCGGGCTATAACTATTGTATATCCAAAATCTGGTTTTTGGAATTCTGCAGATGAAATATGGATACCAACTATAACGGATCTTTGACAAGCTATAACTATAAATATGGATACCAACTATAACGGATCTTTGAAATTTGCAGGTAATCCATACCAACTATGGATCTTCGACAAGCTATAACGGAAAAGTGAAAACGTTTAGTTAATTGTGTCATAAAAAACAACTGTGTCTTCGGATGCTCCCAGATGCTGTCTGGATGCCTGCTGGAAGCGCATCCCAGGCATCTGGATGCGTTTGGATGCCTCTGGGGAGGCATCCAAACGCATCCGGATGCNATGCGCTTCCAGCAGGCATCCGGACAGCATCCGCGCCGGAATCAGCATCCGAACGCATCCGCTCCCGCATCCGTCATTTACATGCACGCATCGGTAACTAAATATCTCCCATAAGGGAAGACATCCTACCTTGAAATTTTGCGATATTGTTGTCGCCGGAGTTTTAAATGTCTCTGCAAATGGATTTTCTTCCAGCCCAAATGAATTTCTCAATTCAATTGTTTTGGCCAGTCTAGGTCAAACTGTGCAGAAAACATGTAACAGCAACACTTTGTGTCTACAAATGTGAATTGATGACTTCGGTTTGATGTGCAATTTGACATTCGGGGGGAACTAATTACTTTTGTGATCAAGAACCACTGACTTGAATGGGTTATTGTGACAGGGATTTGACACACTAAGATGTTTGTAGATTTGCTGCAAATAGTTTGAAAATTGTCAAGGTCGAAAATGGGGCAAACAGTTCTCTTACTGATATTTGAAAACATTCCAGACTTGAGAAATTCAAATTGTTCTTATCTTGTTCCGGTGTTTACTGACCTATGTAAATATTTCAACGTATATTTTTTGTTTTGTCATTTCATGGATTCTGTTTTACTTCCTCTTACAACCGAAGCGTGAATGCCATTAATTATTTGCTATTTCTACTTCCCTTTGCTATGTACTATTTACTTATTTATGGGGCAACACCACGAGATGTCATGTCACTATTCTCTGGCCTGGTAAGTAAGAGAAATAGATTTACTCTAGATAAATAACATCATAACACAGAGATATGGTTGCAATGCATATTACATAATTGAGAAGTTGATATATTCCACAGAACATTGAATGTAGCCTATTTACTGTGAAATCAGATTTGGAGAAGACTACATTCTAAAAATGATGTATAAATGTATCTGTGGAACCTATGAAGGTTCATAAATTTATATTTCTTTGCAAACAGTTTTCCTTCAAGAAAATTTTAGAATCCTAGCTAACCAGCCTTGTGCATTTGATTATTGGCCTAGAACATTTAGTTTTTCCTCTTGTTTGTAATCTAGAACTCCATTTAAACTCTATTATAGAGTTTATTGTTGGTTTTAAGGTAGAATTCTAATAATTGAACATCATAATATCAAAACAATATTAATTTTAGGACTTTTTAATTTTTTTTCTGAGATTGCCCTTTTTATGTTAAAATTCTTAGGCGGATATTTTATCAGTTTCTTATTAGATACAAGCATTTTATCTAACTTTCTTGTATTATGTACAGGCCCACAGCTGAATTTCCTCATCCTTTGGCACGAGGAACACAAAGTGCTGGTTATTGGGTATGTCCAAAGCTTTGTTGTTGTTATATCGTGATGTATACTTTCAATCTTTGATATATCTTTTGTGTTTATGTACTAACAGTGTTTTGTCTTGTTGGTGTCAGTTATCGTATGTGGTCGTGGACATATTAATATGGTGGGGAATAAGAGGTATTATAAATGATTTGAGGAAGAAGAAGCTGAAACTTCCTCCTATAGCATACCTGAGTGCATACTATGGGTCAATCTCAGATTTGCCAACGGGATACATGTGGAGTCCACATCTTGTACCAAAGCCAAAGGGTACAAAGTATTTGAAAACCATTAAATTGAGAAACTTAGGATATAAGAGCAATCAAAAATGAAGAAGGTATAAAAGTAAATTCCTAATTAGATATTGGTAGTAGAAGATTCAGGGTGATAAAGAGACTAAAAGATTAACACGTAATTCTTGGTTAAGTTTGAGGAACAAGTAAATGTTCATGAAGAATAAAATATCATGTCGTTACATCAATCAGCAATCTATCTTATTAAAATTTGAATTGAAATAAAGTGTAGTTCTGTCCCACTTGGTTGCAAGCATCTTTATCATCACACTGTAAATATATTTATCCTGTTCCATACGACTTGGTTGTATACCATATATGTATGTATGTATGCATAAGTTGCTGTATGTATGTATGTGTATATATCTGTGTATTCTCAGATTTCCAATATAAGTTGCTGTTGCTTCTTGCAATGTGCTGTATTCCCTTGATTATGTATTTTTAATAATAATGATCTTTCCTGAAAGGAAGTTATCGGATATTGAGATGAATCAGTACTCTTCAACTTAAGAACTAAAAGATTTAGTGAGAAATTCAATAGCTGATGTGTGTGTGTGTGTGTCTATATGTATATGTGTATGTGTATATATATGTGTGTGTCTGTGTAGATATATATGTATGTATGTACATTTATATACATTATTTATATATGCATATGTACATCTACATGTAAATATATATCTTTATGTATACATATACAATGTACATACATACTGTATTTTTTTTATAGTTTTTAAGAAACACATTCCCACATTTCTTTGAGACGGTTATCTTAGAAGTCAATGCTTCTTTATTTAGACAAACAAAATAAACAGCAATACTTCTGAGCTGTTCCTCTTCCTTCTCAGCTATCTCTTCTATGGCAGCATTGAGCTAAAAAACAATTATCTTAGCGCATAGAAATTCCTTACCTTGGACATCTCTTCCATAGATGATGGGTTGTCCCTTGAAAAGACCATTGATTGTCTCCATGACCTTATCTTGCATTGGATTGAGTTGTTTAAGGTATTGGGGTTGAACCAGCAGCATGCAAAGCACTCTTGTAAGACATTTTTCCTTCATTTTCCCTCTATTTCTCTTCCCTTTTTTTGTTAACAATAGAACCCTTGTTTTGCATTTTATTTCCTGCATTAATTTATTATGCTTCAACTTCACCACTTATGTTCAAATCATATCTTATGCACTAAGGGAATTGATGTGCTATACTTTGCAGCGATAATTTCACCTCATGTGACAAACAGACTGGTTAGGAAGGCAGTACTGCTTTTGTAGCCATTTTAGCCAATCCTTTTACACAAATTAATGTGCACAAATCTTGGTGAATGGAGTTAATACCGCTGCTTCTAAACAATTTTTCTAAAATTTAGAGCTTAAATTGATTAAAGGTTATGACATACACTTGGTAATTTGACAATAGAAAATTAGACACTAACTTGAAAAATCCAATCATGAAAACTAAGCAAAGACACCATTAACAGATTGCAAACAACATCAAGATCATAAGAGAGAGCTAAGGATAAGCAGCACAGAGTGACGGAGAGAACCAGTTGAGTTTGATTGAAGTGAAAAGCAAAGCTGCAAGAGTGAAAATGAAGGACGAATGTTCATCTTACTCAGCTCTTGAGCACCACTGTCTTTTCTCTACTCCTTTCAACCCAAAAAACTCCACATATGTGTGTGTGTGTGTGTATTTATGCATACATACATATATCCACATATATATAATATATACACACATACTATATTTGTGTATACATACATATAGATATAAATACATGCATGTACATATAGATATACACACTTATTAGCCTTGCCAAGTACTCTCCAAGTCCGAGTCTGCAAACTATGTATATATGAACTTATGTATATACATACATATATACCCATTTATAATATATATGTGTGTGTGTGTATGCATGTATGTATATGAATGTATATACATAAGTACACACACATATCTATCTATCTATATATGCACACCACACATACATGTAAATACATATAGTGCTACTCCTAAAAACTTAAGATGTCAACAAAGACTAAACATACAAAAAAATATTAAAATCTGTCGGATAGCCAAAGCTAACAATTTCCATATCCACTACCTTCTACTCATCAAAGGAGAATCAACATAGCACCTAGGAGTAAGCAATATAAGAAATATTTTTGAAGTTGTGCTCCATACACTTTTATAGATCAGAATCCTAACAAATCAAGGATAGTACCCTCCTATGATGACAGTCCCTTAGGATTTGTGAAGAATACCAAGGATTTGTTAGATGACAATGTAAAGGAAGAATATGAATCCTCATCTTATATCAGATGGCTAGTTGATAGGATACCTGAAATCTTATTTGATCTGTTTGGGGATTTTATTTTGGTAAATGAAGTATTGGAAAGTGGTAAAGTATGAAAATGGCTCTCATAGCAGCTATCACTTTTACAAATTAGAAATAAATTTCAACTTAATCAAATTGCAAGAAAGGTTTATAAATTTTAATGTTATGAATCTTTTTGCTAATAATAGAAATATAAATACTTACAGAATTATGAAAACAGCATAGGAGAAGATGGTGTATATAAAGATCAAAACTAAAAATATATCACTCAGCTCTTGGTAATTATTTGATAGTCTGTAATGGGAATGAACGACTAAAATAATACCGAGCTTGACGTTTTGAGAGAGAGCACTGGAATAGATTGCACACAAAGAACTTTACTAAATTGCAAACTGTTAATCAATGAAGCAAAGATGAAATGAATGGCATAAAATTAGCAGATTAAAACATCAGGAAACAGTTCAGCAGCTCAAATGAGATTATTGTAGGGATATTTCATTCTTCTTACACGTAACCTTCATCAAGGAGATCCTTTCAATTCTTTTTGAGCATATGGCTACTTGTTTGGCAAGAGAAAAAAAGATATCAGTGATTGAAGCATTTTGTAGAACAGAAAACCAAAAGGATTTCTTGTGATAAAGCTGTCGAGCTTAAAGACAGGTGATGAAGACAATCAAGGCGGTCAAGCTGAAGAGCGTGAATATGAAGAAGAGGAGCAACATCTAACAGGAATACAGTACATTGTCTTATGATTTTTCTTAATAAACTTTTAGGGAATGCAATTTAATTTTCATTTGTTGACAATGTGTCTCATAGTCATGTTACCCCAAATGAAAGTTATGTAGGTGTTGTATATCAGTATAGTATAATGTTTGTTTGTCTTGTTGACCATTTGGAGGTTACAGTTTTGGAATTGTTAACCTCATTCATGGACATCGGTACTGGGTGTCATTATATTGATTGGTGACATTGAGAGCTGTATAAATAGACATGCAAAGCATTATAATCATTCAACAGGTGGAGCAATAATAATTCTTTTACTCATTGTGAATGAAATCTGCAAGTATATATGATTTATTTTTCATACAAATAATCTTGATTTTCTGCACTCATATTTTATTTATTGCTAAGTTACAAATGCTCATTAAGAAAAGAGAAAACAGGAGTATCTTAAGTATGCTGTTAAAATATATCTTTCATTCTTTTGTTAGTCTTTTGATCTTAACTAGTCAGAGTGGACTTTTATCTTACCCTAGTTCAAATGTGTACCATTTTTAATATTGCTCTTTAAATCCAAAATGCTTGTTTGGGACGTTCAAAATGGCTTTTCTACTTCTGTGAGTATTTTATGCTAGCTTATGGATGATCTTGTACTTATAGATGATGGACATGATAAGCTCACCTAAAGGTGAAAAAAGACGTGATTCCTTGTAGGTGAGTCTAGACTCTAGATACTTTCACTCTAAAGACTAATGGATGAAAAATGAAAGTAGCCTGATAACAATTAATGAGCTAATAATTGAAGATAACACTAAGAAAGAACTTTGGAAAGAATGACTGTTTATAAGATTTTACAAATGTAGCAATTTCTATCTGGTAGACTGGTACAAGTAGTACATCTCTAGGAGTAGAAATTTGTCATAGTTAAAGTCCTGAAAATGAATGTGATGTATGCTATCTTTTCTTTACACTTAATTTACACAGAACCCTCTAATGTGTACATTTTGTGCAATTGAAACAACATTGGAAACACAATTTTCCAAATCCCTCTAAAAATGACAGGAAATTATAAAATTTATATAAGCTTTATACAGATAGGTTTGTTAGAAGACAATTTCACAAAAAAAAAATATTCCTATTAAATCTCATGCAGAATCGACCAGATTCTCACTCTTGGGAAAAGTCCCGCTTCCATAAAGATGATCCGGCATGGGTCAAACATTCCATCATTGAATTCCATATGACAAAGGGGTGGGAGGACAACTAGAATCCCCCCCTGCATGCATGGAGGGGTGGGCCCCCACTATTCTATGGACCGGTGGATGTAGGCGGTGATAGTTAGACTTTATACATTAAGCTACACATAGAAAAAAGGAAATGAGCTACATGGATATACTTATTTCTTGATCTTCAAAATCAGTAGAAGAACCAGTAGAAGACCTCACCCCTATAGCTCTAGCCAGAAATACACATGGATGACATTCTCACTTTCCAGAGCAAGAGCAGTTTTAGAAAATTCCATGTCGGGCGTTATTGACATTCCAACTGTTTATTTTCCCTTTTGAGTTATTATCTTTCTGGAAAACTTGAGAGGAATATTAGGATAAATTGGGATAAAGAAAGAGTAGATAATATTCAATTTGTTTGGATGTGGATGTATTCTTAATGGAGTTGGACTTATAGCAACGTATGGGCCACAACTTGATGCCATGGTAGAGAGAAAATCATAAAAGAATCTGCCCACTAGTAAACTGGAGAAACTTCGACCCACTCCTCCGCTCCAAATATCACTTCCTATGCCTTAGAAATTAATGACAATGGCTCTTGGCGCAGTCATTCTAGGAGTAGCTTGTTAGTTGAACATACTTAATGGGAAGTAGAGGAATGTAAACAATCAATGTACCATAATTTATTGAGACTTAGGCTGAATTAGTTTGAACCCTCAATACTCGTCTTCAACAACAAAGGGAATTAATAAGCCAGCAAAGTCCTTCCTTTTGGCTGATTGGTAATAGCCAGTTGGGAATTAAAAGGCATTCCATGATCATTTTAATTTTTTATTATAGAAAATTAATGGGCTGTTTTTGGAGTTAATCCAAACTATAAAGAATTATTAGAGAAGGCCAGTACGGTGATTAGTATTGCCCAATGTGTTGTTTCTGTTTATGACTACCTTGTGTATTGTTTTTGGTCTTCACAATCATTGTGGTTGGCCAATGTGTTAAACTATAGGTAAGTATTGAGGATGTTTTTTTAATATATTGCAATTCATTTACAAATATTTAGCTCATATGAGCACCAACATGAGACCAATACAAGCTTTTGTGAGCATCAACATTGAGCTCAAATACAAGCTCCTTCAAGCAAACACACTAGAAACCTTCAACGGAAGACTAGGAATCACATCATAGAAATCCACCTTCAGAATCACACTAGGAGCCAACAATAGAAGACCAGGAATCACAGCTTAGAATTCCACATTAGATGTCGTTTTGGAAATTTTCTTGGGTCTCCACAATGAGAACCAAACACTTTTAGTTTTAACCAATCAAACTTTAACCCCTTGGACAGTATTTAGGACATTTAGTTAGAATATTACTAATATTTTAAAGGGTGCAATTAATTTTAATAGGTAAAGTAAATTGTCTGTATGAAGTTTTATAAACTTCGAGTAACCAAATGTTTCTTAATGTTTTAATTATTTGGTTTCAAAATGGTGCTAGATGAACTTGATCGGCCATGTGTATCTGCTTGTGCAATTGGCTATGCTTTCTTTAAAACTGTGCTTTTACTTTTATTTAATTACATGTGAGTGCAAAAGATTATATTTTTAGTAATGCTGCGTTTAAGTCCTTGTTAAAAAATAGATCTCTTTTCTTTATTGATATAAAACACTTGACCTACAGCCCTTATACGTCTTAGAAGATGAATGTAAGGCATGGATGGAAAGCTAGGTACAAGAAGTCATTTGTTCAATTTTTATTGCAGCTTCTAGCATATTTATATGGTGTATGATAGCATTAGTTTTATGTTAAGATGTTCTTTTTTTGAGTTGAAATAAGAACTATAAATGTGTTTGGGCTTAGTTGATTTGCATTTGAAACTGAACTGTAATTTTATTTTCTTGTAGACTGGGGACATTTAGTGGACGTAGTTGGCTATTGTTTCTTGAACTCGGGAATTAATTATAGCCCCCGTGAAAAATTTCTTCAGTGGCTTCAAGATGGTCCCAAACCTGTATATGTTGGCTTCGGAAGCATGGTAGGTTTTGATTTATCATATAAATCAATATTTGTGTGTGGCTATGGTTAAAATTTATCTTTTATATTTATTTTGTATACTATGCGTGCCTTGTATGCAAGGAGGCTATCTTTTGAATGTCAAGCATCATATTAGTTTCCTGTATGCCACAAGGCTGGTTATTTTCATCCTGAATGAACTGACAGCAGTTCCAATCTCAGAAGCTTTCTTAGATTCTGTAGAGGATTTGAGACCTCACAGAACTCAATGAAAGCCTACATGAATGCATGCTAAGTACTTTATATTTAGAACCCATGAATAGTGCTTGATCTGCGATAATAGTTTTACTGTGTATCTTTCACAGGTCATTACAACATAGTGTCTACTTCTAATACTTGAGTGTAACACAAATAAACCCATCCAAAGAACTTGGGGTAAGTTTTGTCTGAGTAATAGGGACAGATACCTTGCACAATACTGCATGGAATAAACACAACATTGGATCCACCATAATGCGGAATTATATGTCAGAATTTTGCTTTTAGAATTAATGAACTAGGTAATTCTTTACAGAGTATAGTCCCTTTTCTATGAGGCATGCTATTTGATTCCTTGGTCTTCCTACACGAGGAAGGATATATGACCCGTAGGCACTTATCTAGGGAGTCAATTTTACCTGTGGGCTCTTCTTAACAAATGGAGGCTATTGGAGCTATAGTCATCCATACAAAAATGGAGGCTTGTAGACTTCCTGCTATTTCTCTACAATAAAGGCTATTGAAATGTGTTTCTGAGTGAGGGGAGGGGACTATTTGAATTGTAGACCCTATCCTTCTCCGCAAAAAGGCTATCTGACTGTACATATCTTAGAAGTGAAATAATACTGCATTTTTTAAAATTTTTCATCACAATAATTGATTAAAATTTAACAACATAACACCTAACATGATTATGCTTTTCCAGCTTTAAGGCAGTAATTGCAGTCAAAATTGAATAAAAAAACACCTCATAATGTCAAAAGAAGTCTTGTCTGATATCGAAAGCACTTGCAATTAGTAAACGACACAAAATTATTCTAAGGTGTTGGTGACACAGTAATGTCAATGAACGTAAAACAGCAGCGGACTTATAAATTCTCAAAAATAGTCCTTCAGTAATCCATCAACTCACTTATTCCAACTAACACCTGAAAAGAAACCCAATTGCCTGCAAAATCATTACAAACCCTTGCTTTGATTGCTGAGTGGCTTCGACTTAGTTCACTGGGCACTTTTCTATAATTTTATTGGGATCAGGATCTATCCATAGTACGGCCTCCAGCATCCAAGTGTGGGTTTCACTCCCATTGGTCAAGTTGCTTGACTTTGTGCTGTCATCGTTCTTGCAGTTTTAAGAGTTAAAGTGAAATTAAATGCATACGGACTTACCTATTGGGATACTTTATACTGTATTTCTGATGTCAACATTAGGGAACAAAAATTGCAGAACACTCATCTGCTGTAGTCAGTGTAGGTCATAGGGAAGAAAACCTTGACTATATATATGATGAAATGACTTGGATATAACCAACATTTGTATATGGCATTAGATGCAAGTGTGTTGCTGTCACAGTGAGGTTTGATAGCATTAATCAAAGTTCCATGACTCGGACCCGCCCATGACTCGGCAAGGACTACTCGGCCCGCGACTCGCCTATGACTCGGCGACGACTCGGCAAAATGAAAAACAAAGATTTTTTAGGATTTAAAACTTGTTTCA
>MU226100.1:488207-498374 GCA_018584345.1 Thuja plicata
CTGCCGCGACCGAGTCATGGAAACGGGTCATCATGACTCGCCAGCCATGACTCGACCCGCGAGTCATCATTACTCGCATGACTCGCGGCGAGTTATGGAACTTTGGCATTAACACAGTGAAAAATAAGAAAACTGGATTTAAAGTCAGTTATCTTCTTATAAGGTACAGAAAAATTATAAATTGTTGAATATTTCTCAATATGTAGTTTTATGCACAATAGTTTTTGTTTTCAAACTATCATATACTTTAGTTCTACAGAGTTTAAGTTACATCAAGGGTATAGGACAATAACATGATTCACATAAAAACATTATGTGAAGCATATCACAAGGCTAAGATTAAAAGGTAGAAAGACAAATGGAACGTCGCATAATTATATCTACAAGCAGTCTCCCTCCAATCAGGACCATTCTATATTGTAATATTCCCCTAGGATATTATTTTCAGATTTTTCCAGAGAATTTCAAAACATACAATTTTCATGCTAAACTGATTTCTATTCATCAACAGTTAATTATGAAAACACATAATATTGAAAATAAAGATGTATATTGCCCTCAAAATAGATAAACCATTACAACCATGTTTTTTTTCCAAACAATCATGAAATACCTCTAACCATTTCACCCAGCTGTGAACTCTGTTTCAAATCTACCCTCTAGAAACGAATTGGGTTTCCGTCCAATCCGCTGTAAGAATCCCAAAGGTTTCTATCCTTATGAAACTAGAACTGAAACAAGAAGCTCTCAGAGCTCTGCCAAAATAAATGAATAAACCAAGCATATCCAAAATGAAGCTCAAACTGCCTTTTTATAAACCTTTGATGAAGATTCCAGAAGACTCTTGAAATTCTCTTTACTTGTCTTTACATTTTCCTCTTTTTTTAAATTTAAATTGAACTTGGAGGGAAAATAATTATAAAGTGACTTTTATTTTATAATTCCTTGTTGACATAAAAAGTCACTTAATTGCTCTATTAAATAATTAAATTAAATTGTCGTTATATCTGATGTAATTTGACAACTTAGTATTTAATTATTTAATTGACAAGTCATTATTTAATTGACAAGTCACGACTAATATCCCAAAAAAGGGACATTACAGTCCTCCCTTCCTATAGATTGCTTGCCCTCAAGCAATCTACATCTGCATGCTGAAATCAAATGCCTGGATCCCATATCAACGTCAAGAATCTTGCTCCGCCAATTTGCTGTGCTACTCTAATATAAATAACACCTTGCCCGGAATTGTGAAGCCACTCATCAAAATCCCATTGAAGTAATGCACCAAACATGCCGATGCTAGGATTCCAAATTATCATGCTGTCATAACTGTCAAATATGAGGATATAGTAGAATCTCAAGGAGCTATCAACATTGAACAACTCTCCAACTGCAAATGATCTCCCTTGGAAGTGCATAACTCCCATCATAGGCACACAATAAAACATATCAGCCCATCCTAAGTTGCTGGTGTAAAAATCAAACTGCTCAAAGGCTGAGGTTAACACCAATGGTGCGGAGGAACTAGTACAACAACAATCAATTTGAAATACCACTAAACACATAGGAATCACGAGTAAGGAAGTAGCTGAAAAACCATCTCCTCTGATCAAGTCAGACCTACCATGCACCCTCAACCAGGAATTACTCATCTGTTGAACCAAAGAATCCATCCAGCTCATTTGTAGATCAAAATCTGAACTCATATGTAGGTTGATCGGTTAGTGGGCAATAGTACTAACTCTAGAAATTAATCCACGACTCCAATCCTGTGACCAAACCTCATCACTAGGAATTGTACTTGGATCCCAAATCATGCAATCAATTCCATTCTCATCATTGGAGTCAGAAAGAACTCCCTCATCCAACTCAAAAAATGGATTATCAAATGTCCAATCATCATCCACTTCAAATAAAGAATTGTCAACAACCTGAATATTATCCTTTAGTCCCATCTCTTACTAAAGTTCTGACTGGTCCCAAAACTTATTACTTAATCTTTTTGGATAGCTAACCAAGTCACAAGTCTGTTGTATGTTGTCAAGTTCCTTAATCACTTCCCTGAAAAACTCGGTCCTTCCTCTGTTCTCCTTGCTCCCTAAACTGATTAGTGACCAAAATCTGGTTTTTTGCTTCTTGAAGAGCAATCTGCGTATTCTCCAATATCTTCTATGTATTGTTAAGCTCCCTGATGAGCTTATGAACCTCATCCTCCTTTTCCTTCAATTTATCAGCATATGCTTCAACAATCTTTAAAATATGATCCCTGTCTGAAAGTAAAGACAAATAATCTGATTTCATAGATTCAAAGGCTATTTTGACCACCTGTAAGTCAGCAACATAAGAATCACCTTCCATGCCCCCTTTGTCTCTTTTCAATCTGAACCTTCCTATAGAGATTGTCAATGATCCTGTGAGTGTCATCATGATGTACTAAAGTTGCAACAACCATATCATCAGTAATCTTCAGCTGATCCTTCAAAGTATGTGTCTCAACACCATCATTTCAAAATATCTTCTTTGATTGGTCCTCCAAAACACTATCATGCATAAGTGAGCTGCTGCTATAAAAAACACATGATTCATCATTCCTTTCACAGTTGTTGTCAATGTCATCATAGGCCTCTAAATCCTCGTTTGACTGATCTGCATGCTAAGTCAAGGCTCTGCTGCTATGTCATCATTTTCAAGCAAATTATCATCATATGAAGATTCATTAACTTTGTTGGAAACATCTTGAGACTCTAACATGCTCTCTGCTTGAGTATAACCATCCTCATCAAAATGTTTGTCAATAACAACCTCCAACTCACCAATATAGAGATTTGTATATCCCTTATTAATAACAACAATTGAATCCATCTCCTTGCAAGTATTTGTGTTATCCTGTTGAAACAAAACTGTGAAATTGTTATCTTCTTTGTTAAGTTTTTAGGATAGCCGCAAATGTAATAGCATTCTATGTTGTATGTGTTTTCCAAATGCAACAATCTCTCTTTCATTTATATTGAGAATGAGGATAGGAGAGACATGTCCCTTCATGGGACTACACACACACACATGTAATATCTCTGAATCATTATTATATTGATTTCTCCTAATATATATATATATATATATATAGTCTCATAGGATTTATCCGACAGAAGCTACAAAACATCAACACTCCCTCTTAGCTAGGGAGGATAAAATCCATCCAAGAGAGCAACACAAAGTTAATTGTGAAAGTTTTATTTTGATATCACATTACTGTAATATCAGAGATATGGTCTGACCAAGAATATCAAGTCTCATGATATTCACCATAACTAATAGATTTATAAAAATATCATTTCATGATATTGAGAGCATCGATCTCTTTGTATAAATGTTGCTACAAATATCAACATTCCCTCTTAGCTAGGGAGGATAAATGTCAACACTTATATGACACTTGACAACATCAATCATATGATGTAAGCAATAAAATCATCATCCTCATGATGTAATCAATAGAAACATAGTCTAAAGATGTGGATTTTCTCCATCGGCGATTCTATCCACAAGCTCTCAGGTGGATTGCCTCTATCAGCGATTCTATCCACAAGCTTTTAGGTGGATTGCCTCCATCGGCGATTCTATTCACAAACTCACGAGCTTTAGAGTGGATTGCGTCCATCGGCAATTCTATCCACAAGTTCCCAAGTGGATTGCCTCAATCGACGATTCTATCCACAAGCTCTCATGTGGATTGCCTCCATCGGCGATTCTATCCACAAACTCACGAGCTTTAGAGTGGATTGCCTCCATCGGTGATTCTATCCACAAGTTCCTGGGTGGATTGCCTCAATCGGTGATTCTATCCACAAACTTCTCAAGCTTTAATGTGGATTGCCTCAATCGGCGATTCTATCCACAAGTTCTATCTATTATGATTTGTTTCAGCCATCACAAGATGTCTATCACAATAGAAGGTCAAGATATTGTAAGATCGTCACCTTCCAATAACTTTTACAAATACAAGTGATAATCATTTGGAAGTCGTCACTTCCTCATGATTTACATAGGGGCAGGCCTATTAAAAACATGGAGTCACACATATGACATCCACCATGCCTCAGCGCAGAGGGTGGAAACAAGGGATTTCACCTCGAACTTCTCTCACAGAGAAGAACTCATTGAGATGATATCAATTTGTTAATCTTTTTCATTCAAGATTGCTTAAGATAAACTGTCAGACTCCCTCTGAATCTGATATCAATCTTTTGAGCTCCTCGTTCAAAGTTAACTCTGAAGTGTCAACATTCTTCATTGCTGGTCCAAACCTCTTTGGCTGACTTATCATCTTTACTTTCCCCACAAATGTGATTAGGTGTCCAAGTCTCTTGGCATGTAAAACAAATTTGCTCCCTTCTCATTTGGCTTTTACTCTTTTTGGGAGACCCTGCAACCTGTAGGCCCATTGAGATTAGTTCATTTTCAGTCATATGTTCCTTGAACATTTCAATTTTATGCTCAACCAATCTTTTGGAGAACTCATAAGCAATAGGTGATATAGTCTGTTCCTTCGTCCATATGACCAACAAATCTAATTGTAACTGCTTGCAGATGTCATCATCCTCATCTTTAGATTAAGGACATAATAGTTTGCATGCAAGAACTCACATTGACTCGATGATATTTTCTAATTCTAGTTAAAAAACATTGAAACATTTATAGAATCAATTTATCACATTTGAGATCCAACATAAGGATAAATGGTCTAGCCCCATAATTTCTAAAATCTTAGCCCTCTTATCAAAAGTAGGGGCTTTGACATCATGTAACCTATGTACGCTCTCCACAATCAGCTGTAGGATTTTCTTCAGTATGTTATCATTATAAGGTGCTATATAAGGTGCTAGAGGAGCTGTTTTATAATCTCACTGAGACATGAAGCAACTGCAAGTTGGAGATCTTTACATGGATGTTCGAATCACCTGTGCTAGACCAAAGCAAACATTGAGGGCTGCAAAGCCCAATTCAAAAGCCTCCAATCTGACTAGTCTACTTTGGACAAATACAAGTCTAATTCCTCCAGCTTAGAAAGAACACCATCAATAAATGTTATGGACTCCAATCGTAATCCAATCAAATAGAGCCAATTTCCTATTTCCTTTTCTTTCTGCAAATCCCTTAACTGATCACCATTGAATTCTTTTGAGAAAAGATTACTTTTCAGATCTGCCAATGACTTCATTTTGTTTTTTTATAATCTGAATTTCCTCAAAACTGATGCACTGTAAGATGCTAACCCTGTTTGCCACTAAGATTTTTGCACCAATCTGCCTTAATTCAATTCACAGACATTAAAACAAATAGTTTGCATACTGTCAGGTTTCTCACTGCATTCAACACTATTCACTATTCTAATCTTTGCATATTACTCACTGAGTTCAGACTATAGGGAACCACCCTTTTTTGCACAAATTTCAACTCTCTTTTGTTTCAAAATGCCACTACTGTAAGATCCCTTATAAGAATCTTGCTCAATTTCCCTTTTTAGACACTTTATCAAACAGTTTACATGAAACCTTTTTTATAAGTGTCAACAGATTTCCACAATCCATCAAATTTAATTGCTAATGCTTCTGGATTTGAATCCAGAAGCATTAGCAATTAAACCTTTTTATAATCAACCAACATATTGCAGACAAATTCCCAAAAGATCACTCATACAAGGATATCAGTTGTGATGGAGTTAATAAGAAATAAACTGATCTGCAACCTCTTCATTCATTAATTTATACCTTAAGATCTCTTGTTTTATACAGTGCAGATAAATCAAATTGTAGCAATCATAGGACTACACAAATATGCACAATATAATTAATACAGAGCAATTTGACCTTTGTACATGTACATAATTAATTTGTAGAAGATCCAGTTTGCTGATCATATCAATTTGAATGCCTCTTGTCATTCCATGTACTCCAAGACTGTAGGAGTCGCACTTGGCTTAGTGTCCTCTTGTCTTACCACTGAATTCAACCAGATGTAATGCTACCAGGCAGTGATAGATTGGGAAATTTAACGGCCTGCTAGACGCCTTCTAGTTTGCTTCTTCCTATGTAATTGCCCGTTTTGCAAATAATTCAAGTAGTGTTCAAATTTCCCAATTATGAATCCGTAATTGAGAATGCAATGTTCTGGAAATACTTAGCATCAGTGGAACAGGTCCTCTTCCACAAGCAACACAAGTGAACAAATATGAAGCAAGGTATGACCCGTTTACAGAGAAATTTGCAGACTTCAACCAAATTTCTTTTCAGCAGGAACGTAAAATAACTTCCATATTCGATGTTGTGACTTCCCGTCAACATGCAACAAGTATGCACAGATGCCTTCTTTTCTTGGTTTGTGGTTCTAGATATTAAATGATCGCTTATGCGTTAGGGATGATGCCTACACATCTTCTCAGCAAGAATGACTCTATCTTTTCAAGAGCCCGATAAATATCATTCACCGGAAAACCCAAAGAGTGAAGGCGCACAAGGAGTTTCGAGAGCTTATGTTTGTGTTTTTAGAGCGTCTAGTGCTACTGAGGAACCCCGTGAATATTATCAGAGATTGTTCCTATCTCTTAAATGTTAAAGTCACCAATGGTTATGCTTTTGATAGATATTTCTCAGTATCGTTCTGAGACCTAGAGCTCATGCTCGTTGCTTGAGACTTTCCCAGTATTACATATCATGCCCATTGCTTGAGACTTTACCAGGAAGTTTCTATGTTGTCCAGCATGCAATCATGCACAGGAAATATATTCACGATACTGCTCCACACAATGTAACTCCCGACAACGATCTTTACTCGCGACAATGGCCAATATTTTGGCGCTAACTTTAGTCTCCAGAAAAATTATTACTAAGAAAAATTATTACTTAACAATAGAAGAGTTGCCGTATATATATATGTATATTCGGGCTCGATAATAAAAAGAATCCCCCTATTAATCCTCTACAGCACAAACTTTTAATTAAATTATGCCCAATGAAAATATTCGACAGAACATTTGATGTTACTTCACACGACAATGTTTGAGGTAACCATTATAAACCATTCAAAAATATTATATAAATCATTCTGGAATGCAATCGCCCAGATATAGGGGAGCAAGAGGAATTTTACCCAGCTACAGATTTAATATTCTCGCAAACTATTTATTCACCGTATATCTTTATAATGTTTGGCAATATTAATTAATCCTTGGCCCGACCCTTTTTAATAATTCCCTCAAAAAGAAAGAAAATAGTTTTAATGTCCGCGATAATATTCAATCTTATCATTCAATAATACTCATAGCCAACATATAATATTCAATCTTTATATTCCTCAAAATATATCGGGTCCCACTCTAATGTTTCTGGCTCAATATTTTTATGTATCGCAGAAATATTTTGTTGCTCCGTCACCAAATAATTTTTATTTTCCTGACATTTCCTTTCAAAACTTCAGCGAGATGACTATTTACATAGTAAAAATCCTGTAAACTTGGGAAACCCGGTATGTAAAAACAAATTGGAAATTGAATAGAATTTCTTCACCCAAACTCAAATAATATTCACCTATTCTGCAATTTTGTCTCTACAAAGATTTTAGAAATTTGTAAAATTTATCTGGTTAAACTTTTGTTATATTTATGCATGAAACCTCCAATCTGAATCGTCCAATCACTCTACACCCACCAGGATGGCAGGATACACTGCTCTGATACCATTGTAATATCTCCCTAGGATATCATTTCCAGATTTTTCCACAGAATTTCAAAATATACAATTTTCATGTCAAACTGATTTCTATTCATGAACAGTTAATTCTGAAAACACATAATATTGAAAATAAAGATGTATATTGCCTTCAAAATAGATAAACCATTACAGCCATGTTTTTTCCAAACAATCATGAAATACCTCCAACAATTTCGCCCAGCTATGAACTCTGTTGCAAAACCACCCTCCAAAAACCAATTGGGTTTCCGTCCAATCCGCTGAAAGAATCCCAAGGGTTTCCATCCTCAGGAAACTAGAACTGAAACAAGAAGCTCTCAGAGCTCTGCCAAAAATGAATAAACCATGCATATCCAAAATGAAGCCCAAACTGCCTTTTTGTAAACTTCTAATGAAAATTCCAGAAGACTCTTGAAATTCTGTTGTCTTTATATTTTCCCATTTTTTAAATTTTAAATTGAACTTGGAGGGAAAATAATTATTAAGTGACTTTTATTATATAATTCCTTGTTGACATAAAAAGTCACTTAATTGTTCTATTAAATAATTAAATTAAATTGTCGTTATATCTGATGTAATTTGACAACTTAATATTTAATTATTTAATGGATGACTAATGTCCAAAAAAGGGACACTACATATATAGTTTCTTGAATCATATTATAAGGGTACCGAGTATGTACAAGTTACAACAATCCCTATCGCAAGAACAGGGGGGAGTGAACAACTTCGGTAATAAATTATTAGTGTAAATGATAATGCAAATGAAATTGGATTGTTGTATTTGCTTTCCTTAGTGAGGAAATCAGTTTCCCTTAGCTAGGAACTTAGCATCTTGGCCTGATGGCAAATTTGTTATGATGCATGGTGAGTATAGAGAGATGACTTAGCCTCGAAATTCTATTCAGGAAAGCATTTGTTATAACCACCTTCACCTTAAATTGCTAACAAAAGTCGGTATTAGAGTCTAATATTCTACCATTCATTCTTTTTCCTAACCTTTTCATTTGCAGCACCTCATTTTAGGATTTTTTTATTAAGGATATGGTGTGCATGGTAGACTAACAGTAAGTCCTCACAGTTACTCCAGTTTATGTTGAGATCAGATTTTATGTGATGGCATTATATGCTTTTGAAGAAATCTTTACGAGCCTAATGAAATAAGATCAAAAAGGCCAATATGGACTTGGTCATTATAAATTTTTGGATTTAAAATATCCTATTTAAATAAAGTAAGAAGTGAATAGTTGGAAATATAGGAGTAATATTTTTCCTTGGGAATAACTTGGCAAATTAAAAGATAATAATTTATTTATTAGGAATAAAAAAAATGCAGGCAAATAAAAGAAAAGAGAAATAAGTGATCTTTTTAAATCTTTGAAGCCACCTTAATTGCATAGAAAGGGAGAGAATGGAAGAAAACTAGTGTACAACATGAAGTTGAAATATAGTTTTTTTGCATTAGTCTTGAGATTGTCAATTACAATGCCCTCGGCATGGTGTATTACTGCACTGTTCAACATCAAAGTTTGAACCTCAAGTTCAATTACACATTACAAAATACAAATGTCAACCTAGAAAGTACAAACTACAAAGCAATACAAAGTGGACGAAAGCATTGAGGCTAACTAGTAAAATATGATCCACTAGGGGCTGCAGTTCTTGATGGTGAAGCTCCAACATTATGCTCTCTTCTGATTTAATTCAAGCACTCTTCATCAAATAACTCTCTCGAGATAGAAAGGTAATAGTCATAAAAAGTGGCATCATTTGCAATCCATTTTGAATTTGGATCACTCTTGTCTTGGTTAATTAGTTATTCATTCTTGGCGAGTTTGGTGACTCTAGTGAGACTCGGTAGTTGAGTCTCCCAAACTCGGTGAGGGTGTCTCACCTTGGACTTGCTGAGTTTGGCCAAGTCTCATTTCTTTGGTTCAAACACACTCCAAAAACTCTCACAAGTAGATGAATCACATGGCTGGCTCAAAATGTGCATTGTCATCCATCGTAAGCATTTTGGCTTATTTGCTAAAATAATTGAATTATTTGGCTAGCACAAGACAAAATTTAACAGCATTCTATCATCGAAAATATCTTCAAACATTAACACAAAGATTAAACTTTTTAGAGATAAAAAGGGAAAAGTTGATTGCAAATAAATAGTGTCAAAGTATTCCTACTTTCTGTGGAACCAATAGTGGCAAAAAACCTTGTTCCCTACTAGCATGTCAGCAACTTTGCTATTGATAATTGTCTATATTATGATTTGGAGAAAAACGTCTCAATGCATTGTGTTGGCTAAATATTTTGCAAGTCACTATGACTACAACTTGCAAAATGTGTGTTTTAGGCAGTAGTATGTGAGATTGCTCTCTCCTCTCAGCAATAGGGGAGGCTCCCTTCTTACCGCAGGTGGCTT
>MU226100.1:502243-520509 GCA_018584345.1 Thuja plicata
ATCTCCGTGTCTCGAATCTCCTCTACATAGGACGTGATCTGAGAAGGGATGATAGAGTTCTGATATTTATCATATTGATATTTCATCTTCTTTCTTCCTTTGTCCTTGGGGGATGTAATTCTTCCTTTTGACATGACCAAACTAGTAGCTGCAGTAACTGTCACATGGAAATTCTAGAAAATCAGCATCTCATCATTTAGAGAGGAAAGATCCGTTTTTAAACTAATACTCAAAAGTGGGCAGCCTTTGAAAGGATAAAGAAAAGATAAGCATGAAGCCCTGTGAGATATAAATGAATTATAATTTCTTCATTTGTAACATAGTGGACGGCTTTATGAGATGAAAAGGTGAGCTTTTGAGAGACAAATGCATATGAGGTAAGCACTTAATCATTTTTTTTTTTTCTTTTTCAAATGGGAATATGAAAAAGGTGAGCTTTTTCGAAAGGATTGCATGGTGAGCCTTTTAGGAAGAATAGCATGCGAGCAGCAAGTTATAAACTTTTCCTCAAGATGGAAGCATGGAAAGCACACTTTTACAGGCTGATTGCATATTTGGAAGGATTTTGCTTCTTTCATTTCTTTATGCATTTTGGGGAAGAACATCTCTGAGAACGGGGTTTTTAATCCCGACTGCGTATGAGAATAAATTGCATTCTCATATGCAACTTGGAGAAAATGAGAGAAAAAAAAGAAATGAGAAAACATATACAAACAAAAACGAAATACAAAAGAAAATATACCTTCTCTTGCATGCAAAAAGGGAAAAACACTAATCTTCTTCAAACAAAAGCACAAAATTCTGGAAAAGATGTATGAATCTCGAATTTTGTTTTGAAAAAGAAAAGATATATAGACATTCATTCTTGACACATTCTTTACAAAGAATAAATGCAACTTCAAAAATAATGACAAATGTTCATAATGCATTCCAGATTTGCATAAAATCAGCATGCAAAGAATATTTCAATCAACGCATGCCTTAAACAAGCCATTTCATTAAACACATTCATTGATTCAAATGCACTTTTGAATTTGAAGGATAAGGAAAAAAAATGTTTTCAAATAATAAGTCAGCAACTTACCAAATCTGCCCAAGAATAGGAGCAAAAGATGCAGAAATTTATGGCGAGATTCTTGGAAGTGGTTGCACAAATTACGTTTTCCTTGTATGTGCCCTAGACGAACTTCTTCTTGCATTAAAACACAGCCCTAGTGATGTAAAACATCAACACTTTCTGATGTAAATCCTTTTCAACAGCCCGCCATGATTTTATGAAGAAAATGCAGCACTTTGAGGAAGTAATATGTTTTTGAAATGATATGCAAGCTGACTGGAAAACGACGCCATGTTCTCACGCGTTTTTGAAGTATGAAAACACGATTTAAAGTGATGAAATGCATTGAGGTTGAAAATCGACACCATGCATTTACATACAAGCCGTGGCTATGGAAAAGAGGAAAGGCATGTTTTTCCCTTTAAAACACATATGCTTTTTGGTTGAAAATCGACGCCCTATCACTTAAAAGACAAACACTTCTCAGTTGGAGGCGCACTTTAGTTGGAGAATATCATATGTTATGATATGTAAGTGAAGTTTAAAAACGACGCCATATGTTCTCACGCGTTTTTGGAAGGAGAGAACATATATTTTAAAACCTAAAAGATATGTGTTAGAGCTAAAAAACGACGCCATGCTTTAAGTGATAAGACCGAAAGCATGTGCAATTCTTATCAAAATCGATGCCATGTTTGCTCTTTGCATGACGAGTTTTTGTTTTTAAAGAAACATACACATACTTTACTCCTTCAAACACATATGCTAAAGCATATAAAATCAACGCCTTTCACTTAAAGAGGAAAATGCGGTTATTTGGAAGGAAAAAGACATGCTTTGCTGCTGTAAATCGCCACCATATGATTTCTTAGTCAAAACGCATGCCTCTTATATGCTATATGCTTTAAAATTGACACCGCTTTTGACTAAGAGGTAAAGATAGATTCTAAAAAGTTCACTCTTTTAACTTATCAATTAGAAAGCAAAACCTTTAATATCATATATATTTAATTTTAAATATGCAGACATCAATAAAAGGTTCACTTTAATGAATAGCAAACATAATCTTAACATGCTAATTAGATTTTAACAGCCTGATATGCAGATATGATTGAAAAACCCACTGCTATTAAAAATACTGATCAAAACTTCACGAAATGATGTGAAATTTTAAATTGGAGTTTTAAATCCATTTAGCACATCAGATGAACTCTTAGTCTCTGCGATTGACAAGGAAAAGCACACCTTTTAAAGACTTTTAAAGAATATGCAGTCAGTCTAAAAAACCACACCTTTTACATCATAACTTGAGTTGTACTACTCTGTTTGACGTCTAAGTTAGCTCAAAACGAGTGTATTCAAAGGGCTATCGACTCAAGGGAAAAAACAAAAACTAAAATGCAAAAAAAAAAGAAAAGAGCAAAACAAAGAAAAGGACTAAAAAACGCATGAAACGTGTGTTACAAAGATTTCTCAGGGATGATGAAATATCTCTATTAACACTCTATTCAGAACGTTCAAATCCTAGAGGATACTACTACGAATTAACAAGGAAATTGCGTAGGGTTGCCATAATTTTGTGATCTCAAAATTGAGGACAACACATTGGAAGAGGCCCTAATTTAGGTCTTTAGGGAGATTGAAGGATGCACCAGAAAACACTAGATTTAGGAAGTAATGAGCAACATGCATGGATCAATTCATTTGCCTATCCCATCTTTCATCAGTAAATTTATCAGTATGCACATGTCTCTCTCATGGTTTTTCTTTGTATTAGTACCCTCTTTGGCTCTATCCATGGCTTCATAAAAGTAGTTTGTTGATCCTCCTTTCATCGAACAGTCATAAAACTTTGATTGAAGGGTCTGAAAGTAGCAGAATCTTTTTTGCATCTCTTCAAATACTTGTGGAAAAAAATTAATTTTCTACAATTTGGCCATCCACATTATCAACAAAGCCAAATTCTCAATACTTCTTTGAAATGAAGATTCATTTTTAAATTCACCTTCTAGGCAATGAGAGTTGCAATGCAAGGAAGTGGCCTGTAGCCAAAGAAGTTTCTTTCCATTTTTGAAGTATGCATCATATGTAACACCCTTGTGTGATTGTAGATGAATTTTGTGATAGTTTTCACTTTCTCTAATATATTTAACTCATAGACTTTGTCTAATGCCTTCTACGTTCAGAATCAGCCAATGAGTTGTGCAT
Source organism: Thuja plicata (assembly GCA_018584345.1). Taxonomy (NCBI): domain Eukaryota; kingdom Viridiplantae; phylum Streptophyta; class Pinopsida; order Cupressales; family Cupressaceae; genus Thuja; species Thuja plicata. The sequence goes on from MU226100.1 coordinate 505,509, forward strand.
GGATTCCAAAAGAAAGTCATGTATTTTTTATCAATAGTCTCCTAATAACAACACAAGCAATACTATTATCTATAATAAATTTGATCACATGTTATAGTCCCACTTCAACTACCACCTCCTCAAATACAATGAACAATACATATGTTGATTATGCATCGATTTTATAAACACAATGCCAAACTCCCATGCAACAAAGAAATTGATGAGTATGGTTTCTTCGGTTCATCCACCCATTTGAAATTATTGTGCGAGTTGTCCTACTCTTGGTAATGGTCCACACGGACACTTCTTTTTGATGCCTTGAAGTTTTGAACAATCAACCACCTTGAGAAAGTATGTGCCCTTTGCACATGTAACCATGATGTTGATGAGTGGACGATTGCTAATGTCCAAGGTTGCACGGGGACCGGGGTACTTGGGTACTTAGGGTACGGGTACGACTATTTTTCAAATTAGGGGACGGGGGTACTTGGGTATGTCAATTTTTTTTTATAATATAATTTAACATTTTATAAAAAATCTGAAAATATGAGTCATGAAAATGAGTTTTCAAAACAAAAATAATGATAAAGTTTGCAGATGTAATGTATTGTTTTCAGTTTCAGATTTGCAATATGTTTGTAATAATAATATATGCTAAATGTTTAGATGCATAACAAAGGAGGCAAACTTTAAACATGAACAAGAAGATCATAAATCATAACAATGACATATTGCAATGACTTGAATAGTGATAAAGTTTACTGTTAGTTAGCATTGTATCAAAGTTTCAAATTGATTACGTATTGAATTAAGCTTGATAATTAACAAGCTGTTACGCAAACAAAAAAGCGAAACAAAAATCAGAAATCTTTATCAAGGTCTTTAGCTATGATGCTCTCCACTGAGTACCCGGTACTTGGGTATGTGTACTAGTACCCGGTATGCGTCCCAGGGGTGTGGGTATGTGTACCCATGCAACATAGCTAATGTCTGTCCACCCATCCATAACTATGCCGCATGCAAACTCTGCCCAACATGCCTTCATCTGCTCCATCAAAACATTTATGTTGGCATAGTTGTTATCCAAGATCGTGGTCCTCAATTTGTGCTCACTTGGTGGCACATATGATGGACCTCCCCTTGCCACAATCGACATCATCTCCTTATAATTAGGAGATTGAGCTACATGAAATGGGATGCCATTGGCCAAGAAGAATTTGCCAATGGCATCGTAGATGATCCTTGAGTTTCACATTGAACAAATCAGCTATGGGGTTACTTTGCATCTTGTGTTTCCCCTTGCCCTCTAGTGATGTAGCCACAACACTATGAGTGGATGAAGGTTCTGAGGCTAACCTTGACATCATTCTTGCTCTGATGCAATGTACAAGTAGAAACATTTGTCTGGTACTGCATCTGCTGAATAGTCTAAACTTGAATCCTATTAGACAAAGTAGTAAGCTTTGCAACTGCACTGTCTTCAGGAACACTCCAAAGCTTGTTGAACTCAATTTTGTAATTGATCTTTGTAGGCTCTTCCATAAATTTACATGGATCCACACCTTTTCCTTTCTAAAAGAGGAAGTGTGCATTAACTCTAATAATGCTCCCAAACCATTATGTATTACAAATGTTGCATCTCCATTTCCTTGTGCCACCACCTGTTGGCATTAGGGCTGTTAATCTTGTTGCAAATTGTTTTAGAGGAGACTTGGGATCATAAGGATCCCCAACAAACTGTGCCAAAAGCTTGGATGGGCAATTTGTAGCAATTGGTGCACTAGCCATGGAACTAGTTTGGCCTTCTAGATTGACTTGCACCATGAGAATTAATTTCAATATCACACTCACTCATATTATGACTATGAGAGCTCATTATGACGCTGCATTTCACAAAATGAAAATAAGTTCAATAAGCATCTACTTTCAGCCTACGTTAAAAATTTGAAAAACTAAATTTTATTTTATTTTATAACAAATTTCAAATTCTAAAACAAAATTTATAATTTTTCAATCTTGAGGGAAAAATGAAAAAATTAATGGTTCTTCATTTTGCCCTCAAGATTCAGCATAAAGTCTGATTTAGAAAACGAAACAACAAAAATGATAAAACATTGAAAAAACAAAAACAATTACAAATGAAAATCAGAAAATAAAACCAAAAAACCCTACCTTGTGCTTGAAAAATATCTTCAAGGAAGGTGTAGAATATTCCTCTTCTTCTTGCTCCTTGTCACTCCTCTTACACTTGCACTCATTCCTTTCACTCCTCCAATCACTCTTTTCTCTTCTTTTCACTCTTCTCTATCTGCTGTAGCAATCAATGAGAAATGCAACTATGAGTAAAAATGCAGCTTGGAAGGGTTTTTGTAGGCTTGGAGGGGCCTAGATGGGACCCACCACCAATTAGGGTTCAAATGGAACCCAAAAAAAAATTTAAAAGTGCAATTTTTGTTTTAAATCCACTTTTCGGTTTTCTGCCGACGAGGTTCGAACAAACGTCCCTAAGAGAGTCGTGGGACACTTGGGTGTCCCCACGTCATTTTGGGGACGCCATGTCGTCTTGACATTCCGAAGACGTATTAGTGGTGCTTGGGTAGTGGTGGGGGACGCCCTATCCTTGTCGCCCTGTCTTGGGGACGTCCTTGTCCAGGAACTGGAGGGTCCAGGGGCCGAGACATGTCCCCATGTTACACTGTTTATTTGGAATAAATTGAATGAGGTGGTCAATGTATTCACTCATCCATCAAAGGTAGAAATAAAAATGATAATAATGAAAAAAATGATTTTCTCAACTTGTGATATTGCTATCAAGATTCAACCGTGTAGTTTTTGAGTCAAATTCATTGATCCATGTTTCATGAGTAGCGGTTCACAAGAACCCATCTCTCATGAGAATGAATGGAACACTTAGCACTTATTACATTTTGGTGATCCGCACAGTTGAAGCATTGGGCTTCCCCATGAGGTCACCCATCCTAGTGCAACTCCAACTCAAGCGCGCTTAACCAAGGAATTTACTCGAAGGTTAAACACACTTAGCTTGCTATCCCTTTTGCAAACCTTTAACAAGTGTTGTGCCTTATGAACCATTTATTATAGAGCCCCTTTAGCTCACCAATTGATAAGTAGGAGATAATATCCTCAACAAGTCAAATTGTGATGTTGCTATCAAGATTCAATTGTGTAGTTTTCAAGTCGAACTCATTAACCCATATTTTATGAGTAGTGGTTCACAAAAACCTATCTCTCATGAGAATGAATGGAACACTTAGCACTCATTGCATCTAGGTGATGCTCACAGAGGTGAATCATTGGGCCTTCCCTGGTTAAGCACTCAGAAATAGATAAATCCATCTCAGACATCTAATCGATTCATCATTCTTGTCACATCACAGTATGGTAAAAAAATGTCAGAATGTTTAACTGCTGCAGCTGCCACCATATAGAAACATTTTGATTCCCTTGTCATATGGCCTGCACAATTTTCTGTATGGTCAACTTCTGACAGCCGTATTCTCAATTGCTGACATCTGCAGTAGGCACTACTGTATAGTTCTCTTCTCCTCTACCTACTACTTCTTGCTGAGTCCTTTTGTTATTGTTGCAGAAGGGACACTGACTTTTTATAAAAGGGGGATAATGTAGACTGTTGCAATAAATAATGTCCTATTTGTAAGCCAACATGTTTTGGTAATCTTTGTTGGCATTAGGTAGTGATGTAACTGCTTGTGATTTGTTTAGTGGTGGTTGTGTAACCAATAACCATAAATATTGACTTTCAAATAGTAAGTCTTATGACAGGCGAAATGCAATGTTCTTTGGGTCATCCCTGTACTGAACAAGTGTATCAGTACTACTATATACATGTGTGTGTGCATTAGTGAAATAACGGTTTATTTCATATTCATCGTAATACAGTTACTTCTGATATCATTTTAGTTGCTATTATCTGATAGTTATGGCAGGTGTATTTATGGAAAATGGGGTACACTGAAAGTATGCAAACATATGTTCATGCCCACACTGTACTAAGGTGGTTTATGTCGTAAGTCCCACATTGCAACAAGGGGGGCCCACGGTCTCAGTGCACAGCATGAGTGAAGGCAAACCACTATCAACAAACTAGAAAGAATGATTACTGATATTGTATCTGAGACTATTATTAAAATTACTAACCAAAAGGATGTTTTGTTCACTTTTTTGCAGATGACATCGTCTGAATCAATATGTGATTATGTCAATAATTTATATTATGCTTGCAACATGTTAGTCCTATAAGATATATTTTTCAATCCTTTTTATTTTTTATTTTTTATTAATGCAAGTTCCTATCTCTTGAAAAATGCTATTCTGCCATCTTATTTGTGTCAACACAAAGCTCAAATCATACATTTTCATCTCAGACATCATGATTTTAAATCCCCAACAAGTATTGCTAATTTGCTACTCGTCTTGCCTCACTTTTGAGTGGATGCTTATGTATTATCTGCTTGACATTTTTTTGTTTCGGCCAGTACTTTTAACAAATAGAGCTCTTGCCATTTTGTCAAGCCTCTTGAAGATCCATTGAAGACCACCAGGATCATCCTTGGAGCATTAAAAGAGACAGGCCAACGAGGAATTATTGACAAAGGATGGGGCAACCTTGGAAATTGTAAGCCTTATCCTCAATACTTATTCATGTTTTTGCAGTTAACTCTTTTGCTGTAAATACCATTTCTCTTGATCTTTTCTTTTTTCCCGATTTTAAACCAACTTTTTTCCAATGTACACATGGTTAGTCTTTTAGTTGTGACAGTGGAAATAAACTTGGAGGAGTGGCTTATATATAATTTACAGGAACATGTTAAGATTTCATTAACTTTACAATAAGGTCATGTTAAAAGCTCACTTAGAAACAGTAGATGTCATGTCGATAGTTCATATTCTAGTTTCACAGGAGCTTTTCACTTTCCTACACCTATGTATTTAATTGTGTGCTTTTTTGTTTTGTGATCTGCAAACTTTGGATGAATGTGCACCCTTGAATCTATATCACAATTTTATGTAGACAGCTATGATATGCCTATTGAATTGTACTATTCTTTAGGGTCAGCATAGGGATCACTGCTTGTGTCAGATCTTTTTCCAGGCATGCTTCTTTATAAACTACACAAATGTAAAACTTCACTAATCTACACAAATTTGAAACTCTACTATGTACAGAATCTTTTCCCTATAACTTGTATATTTTTTAAAGTAAAGAAATTCATTTTTTCATTTTACATTATTTTAACTAAGTATTTGATTTGCACTTTACAGTTAATGAGATTCCGAAGCATGTCTTCCTTCTTGAAGATTGTCCACATGATTGGCTGTTCCCTCAATGTGTTGCTGTGGTATGTAGCATTTTTATTATTTTAGAAGATTTCTATAGTAAGCCTGCATAGATGAAAACAGTTTCACCTTATTGAAGTATTAAACTGTTTTCCCTCTGATTTGATTTTGTTTAACGATTTCTTGGATTTTTTTTGGTCTCTGTTATATTTTAACTTATTTTCAAAAAACATATAGTTCAATTGGAATAACAATTAAAAAATAGTTGATTCTGAATGAATTATCTTAATTAGTTTTTATGTTTCTCTGTGTGGATTATAGATATTAGGAGGAACTTGAAAGGGTTTCCTATTTTCGTGCAATTATTCTGTTATCATAACATTATCCTTATTGATTGTAACCTACTTTCTACTTCTGAACAGATTCACCATGGTGGAGCTGGCACAACAGCTGCAGGTTTAAGAGCAGGGGTAATTTACAAGTTTCAAGACCTCTTTCTGGTTGTTGGTTCTCATCATCAATTGTTTTTGGTCCCCAATTCTTGTCCCACTCTTTGTTCTTTTTTATTTGACTAGTACTTTTCTCTATTTAGCTCCGAGTTGTAGTAATATGCATGGAAATTCGGAATATATTTTCTATTTTAGTCTCTGTTTTGCAGAAGTTATCATGAGATTCTAATTGGAGCATTACATACTAAAGTGTGTACTAGACTGTACTAACCAGTTGTAAGAATCTTCCCTGGCAATTCTCCGAATAAATAGTGTGCAATTGAGAGCAAAAAAATTAAAGCAAATTTGGATGGTCACATATACGAATACAAATATGGATACGGTATCAGCCATTTTTGAAGACCCCTAACATGGGTATGGCTGGATAAGACATTCATGAAAAACACATACATGTATTTAACACAATTTTTTGAGTTATTATAGGAGATTTTCATTTCTGGAAAAGCAACATGGAGTCATGGACACATAATTGCTACATAAATAATTATAAGTTGATTTAACAATTTACAATATACAAAAAAAATACAAACCATAGCCTATAATTGAATCAACGATAATGTAATATAAATCTCAATTAAGATAAAATAAATTAAAATTTAGATATTAATTAAAAAAGAAAAATGTTTAAATATATAAAATATAAAAGAAATAATATACAGAAGTAAATAAACAATAATAATCTAAATTGAAAAAATAAAATTTCACAAGAAAACAGAAAAATAAAATAAAAATTGCACGAATGAAGTTTTTTATATCAAGTTTAGGAAGGTCTATTTCAAACTTTTTAAAAATCAAATCACACAGTATTTGACACGGCTGAAAGATTAGTGGATTTTGGGCTTGTGTGGATATAGCATCTGATGCGTATCCGTATCGGATACAGCAGTATGTGGAGGGCATGTGTGTATCTGGCTACTCTGTTTTAAAGAACCCCAGAACAAGTTCTTTGCATTCTTTTGTATAAATTAAAAATCAGAACTCCTTGAGAGCAACATGTATTCCATTCCTTCGGAGAGCATACAATATTTCCACGAGTGTATGAAAATTTTAAAAAGTTTATTATTTGGGCAGTGTATTAGATTTTTGTTTTGTACAATCTAGTACTAGCAAAAGCTTGTAGACAAAAAGAAGCCCGATAAACTTGGGCAATAGAAACAGTGCATTTATAATCGCAAACAATAATAGAATAAATAGAAAGAAAAGACAATTTATCGTATTTTCACCTGTGAAGATCCTTTCAGGTTAAAAACCTGTGTTGTAAAAATAATTCATTGTTGCAAAAACTCAGTTCTAATAAAATAATAAATATTTCTTACTTCACACTAAAGCATGTGTGGATATAAACAGGTACATCGAAAGGAGTTTTACACATAGCATGACTCATGTAAAAGATAAATGAATGCTTCAAAGTAGGGGCAAATGTAGAAGAACTAAAAAATAAAAGCTATTATTATTTTTTCCAAAAAATGCAAACACATTTTTTTGGGATCACTAGTGGGGTTGGCCCCATCCCTACTATTAAACATGGAAAATGTACAACATTTTTCCAACAAAGATAAGGTGAAAAACTGAAAATGGTAGCAACTAGCTAAAAGTTTTAGTTATTTCAAAGGGCTCCACTCGTTATGTGAGGACACATGAGATTATTATGTCTAAGTGATCATGGTTAAGGAGTCATAAGGAAGAAGACTAATCAACCCAATCAGGACCCATGAAAGACACCAAAATTTGGATTAAAATAGTCTCAGGATTAATTGATGGAAAATCATATGATGTCCTTATATGCAAGAACAAATAGATGATAACAATTGATAACAATAGCATGAAGGAGTAAAATGGTGCAGGAGCACCCTGTCAACTTGATGCTTCTTCAAGGCCTTTCTTTGTGTTTTGTGTTTGGTTCTTTGTTTAGTGTCTTTGATGATCCAATAAGGTCCTAAGGACCATTTGTAAACAACTCAAATCATTTGTAATCATTTGTAAGGCACTGGAAGCCAATGAACACTTGTGGACCTATATGGTCTTGAATGGTCTAATTGGGTCAAAGTGTTCAAAATGTGCCCAATGTGGGTAAAATGGATGTAAAAGGTCACTTTGGGTTGTTTTTAGTATGTCTAGGGTGAATCAAACTCATTTGAAGTCATTTGGTCAAGTTTAGTAATGTTATGTCAAAAAGTGCAAAAGTTGTCATTACAACTTTGCAACTTTGTAAAATTGCAAAGTTGTCAATTGGGCAAATTAGAAAACCAATGGTCATTTAATCCAAAAGTTGGTTGAAAGAAGTTGGAAAAGGTTTGTTACATGTCTACAAAGCCTTTTTGGCTCGAGGCATTGAAGGTTGGTTGATTGACACAGTCAAGGTCTGGAGAGATCTCAAAAGAGATGTCCAGATTTGCAGCCAAACAACGACCACAACGGAAACAACACAACAAGATATAACCAATATCAAGTTATATTATTATCAGAAACCAATTACATGCAACATGTTGAGCTGTAAGGCCTTCTCGGTTACGACCAATTACACTAGCAAACACAACATGTCTCACAGGATCAACGCCTTCCAAGCTAGCCCATATCTGTGACACACAGCAATCCGACAGGAGCACCAAGACAGATTTGAACTTGAGCTCGCAAGCCACCAAGCAATCTTCTTGTTTCCTAAGCCAACACTTAGCTACCAACCCTTCAAGCTATCTTTTGCTCTCCCCTCTTATCCAACATAGCCACAAGTCGGCTTTACAATAAAACAACTCAATAAACATCGGTTGGCTTCAAGAACACAAAACCCAACGTGTTATCCATCAGTCGGCTTGCAACAGTCATTAAATCCACCTAGGAGAAAGAACCAATCTAGATTTAGGTCCTCACACTTCCAATGGTCAATCCAAATCACAAGGAACGCGACGCAAATTAAATGCACTTGTCGGGCAGCCCAAACAATCCAAATAACCCTGTCGGTGAACTAGAACACCAAAAGCCAAGCCACTCGGTGAGAGGCACCACCGAGCAGAGCACCACTGAGCAAAGCACCACTGAGCCCAGTCACCGAGTCCGTCGGTGAAGCAACACACCTTCCAACCGTGAACTACCACCAAATGACCAAGAATCTCAGGTCTCCAACTGAGCTTGCTACCGAAAGCCAAAACCAAACTCTAACATATTTTGGTGATGCAAGATTGCCAACTACCCAAGGATGCTCTTGGATCAGACACCCTAGGTGCGAAAAGATGTTCTCAGCAGCTCAACTAACATCTTTTGGGATTCAACACATAGATCCCAAACTGGTTCTTGATATACATATCCTCCGAGTCCTCAACCGATACACTCTTGCCTTGGTTCTTCTTCTATGAATCCTTTCCTGCAACCGACAACAAATTCTTTCTCTGACAAGGTTCTACCACCTTATAACCAAGCAATGTTCTCCGAATTAGTAAGTTTCTCCATCCACCTCGGGTTCATTTAGTACATCTTCATTCACCATAGCATTCCGGTGATTACCAACCTTGTCTGCATGGGGACATTCATATGATCGATGCCCTTCTCCATAGTTATAATAAGTACCTCTGAATCCACTTCTACCTGTCCTTCTCCTCAGATCAACAGGTTTCAGTCCATCCTCAAATATCGGTTTATCCTTTATCGACTGCTCTTGCTTCTCTTTCCCTCGGGGGTTACCATGATGTCTTCTCTTCAGCTTATCTTCCGCCTTCAGGGCATACTGGTAAGCATACTCAACTGAGCCAATCTTCAACATACCAATCTCATCCTGGATATTGAATCTCATACCATTAATATACCTAGCCACCTTTTCCTTAGAAAGTTCTCTATGTCCATGCTTGGCTAAACAATTGTCTTAGAAACCCATAGCATTAGACTGCTTATTTAAGGATTGGACACCCTAAATGGTTGCTAATTAGATCATTCAGTCTCATTTAATTATCGACCAGGGACGTAAACTTGGAATGGCATCTGCAAAGTATATGCTTCAAACTCTCTTGATTCTCATGGCTAAACCTATGAAATTGAAATGCATTAAGCTTCAGGAAATCTATGCTAACTCAAATAAATGCTCTTACTCTAGGAAAACAATAATCACGGATAGGAACTGCTCTACCCACCTATGCTACAGGAACAACAGAGTTCTATTTTACTCCTCTAAAAACATGGAAATGATTTCTACTCTAACAAAGGAATTCAATCACCAAGTGGGTCCCCTTGGATGAGTGAATAGAAACACAATCAAGATAACAGAATTGAACTCAACTTGTGCATTCTATTCATTCATGGAAAATACACTTGGATAAATAAAACAGTATTACAATTGTATCAGCTTCTATTCATAAAATAACAACTAACTCGACTAACTCCAAAGAGTTACAATAGTCGTCTTATTTAGAGGAAATCTACAACTACTCCCTAAATCTAAGATCACTCCATTAATGAGGATCGTTACAGATACATAATGCTTCATAACAAAAATATCAGTCATAGAGAATAAGGCTTCCTAGAATATAGTACGTGGTGCCTCTAGATCCGCGCGTTGCTTTTAACAGGAAACTGAATTGACTCGTTCTTCACGCGAAGATCTTGCAGCAACGCCTTAACTTACTTCAACTGCTTGCTCAAACTCTTCGACATGATGGCGTCTTTGCAGTAAGGGCTGGCTTTTGACTTCTTTAGCATCACAATGTTGATCTTGAATTCGCCACGACTGATCCCTGCAAAATGATTAATGCACACACAACCTCCGAGACATACATTTTTTCATCATTAATATCAGGAAAGAAGTGTTAGGGTCTAATTAATACTCCTGCAAGGCACATGACTACAGGAAGGAAACTACCCACAAACATAGCAGAGGAAATAGGATCATTCATTAGCATATAACTACTGCATCTTATCATTTCATCCATCAGTTTCAAGCAAATATACTATGTTCCCTTATCATCCACTTGACTACTTATGTCCTTACACATACAAAATATACATATAAAACCATAAGTTTAAGTATCTGTTCTGCAAGTAAACTGCTAGAAAGAAAATAAAAAGCATTTGAAAAGATGGCCTTTAAAGAGGCTCATCAGTCCAGACCGAATAATCAACTTGTAGAACTCCTCGGTATAGTCTTCCACAGTCATCTCCTTCTGCTTTAGGTTTTGTAACTTCTTGAACAACTCAAGTTCATAGTCGGCAGGAATGAACTTAGCCTTTAGTTTTGCCATCATCAACCTCCACCGATTGATCTTACCCTCACCTTCTTCTCTATCTCTCTGCAATTCTTTCCACCATAAAGCAACATGTCCCTTCAACTTAGTCTGTGCTAACCTCACTCTAAGAGGATCTCCAATGTCTTCCAGCTCAAAGTAGTCTTCTAACTCACCAATCCAACAATCAGATCCTCGGGTCTCAATGTACCTGAGAAATTGGAAACCTCCATCCGGTAACTTGTACTCAATCAAGCACTAGATCTTTGCAACCGATCAGCTCTGTCTTACCTAGAGCTCTCCATCCAATCGACTTTGTTATTTCCACTAGATCAAGTAGCCTCAAAGTCTTCAACAACTTCTTCATAACCATCATCTATTTCAAGGTTCCTTGGTAAACCAGCTATGGCTCTCATAATTTTGGTGACCAACTCATTCTTCATCGTCGCCATCTTAGATCTGACCTTTTCTGTTATCCTCGTCTCCATCACATCGGCGAGATCTTCGACCGCCCTAGGGCCCAATCTCCTCGGAGGCATCTTCCAAGATCTTCGAAAACCCTCTGCAACAAATCCCAACCGACCACCTTGTGATAACCTCCGAACTATCTGCAAGTCAGATCACAACCTGCTACCTTGCATGAACAATCAGACGAGTTTCACAAGTCCAAGAACACGGATCTCTGGAGGAAACGCAACCTTCACTCGGACCAACCATATCAACTTCACTCTGATACCACTTGACGTAGTCAAGTTCCAGAGAGATCTCAAAAGAGATGTCCAGACTTGCAGCCAATAAACAACCACAACGGAAACAACACAACAATATATAACCAATATTAGCTTATATTATTGTTAGAAACCGACTACATGCAACATGCCGAGTTGTAAGGCCTTCTCGGTTACGACCAATTACACCAGTAAACACAACATGTCTCACAGGATCAACGCCTTCCAAGCTAGCCCAGATCTGTGACACACAACAATCCGGCAGGAGCACCAAGACAGATCTGAACTTGAGCTCGCAAGCCACCAAGCAATCTTCTTGTTTCCTAAGCCAGTACTTAGCTACTGTTGATATTATGGCCTTTACGACAAATATCTTATACCTTGGATAATAATAATAAATATATAGAATATATATTTATTATTATAATTTGATATATAAATAATAATATTAAATATAAGGGAATATTTAATATTTCTTGTTTATTAATAAGATCGATTTTATATGCTTAAATGGTTTAATTTAAATAATAAATTAAAAGGGGCCCAAGTTGTCCTCTTGGGTAAATATATTTATTATTTAAATTATCCAAGTCGGCCTCTTGAGTAGGCACTCCATTTGCATATATGTAAATCGATTCTTGGAGAAGACATCAAAAACATAACATATGATCTTCCTCTCAAGAATAGATCTTTCTAGGGTGAATTAGAAGCAACGATTTGGAGTATTGTTTAAACTTTATACGATTTGGAGCAGAGATATAGATCCATGATTATATTGAGCTTCTACATTTCACCAAGGAGCGAACATAATCAACATCAATTATATCTGCCATATTAGTTGTGCGAATTATAATCTCAGATCAGCAAAGTCATTAGCGCGATCTATACAATGTAATTAGAGGATTGAGGCATGATAATTAATGCTTGGATTGGCAACATTCAAGTGCAGATCTGGGTGAAGAGAAGAGTTGGATTATAGTGCGAGTTGCTTCTACAGATCATAGAACACACTTGCAAATTCATGGTGCGATATATGATGCTTTGGTAAGAAATTTAGACTATTGAATAAGGGCAGATCTGGTTTGACATTTACATCGGATTATGGAGTGTTAAACCAGTCGATATTGTATTTGCAATATAGAAGCTACGAATCACATCAGCATTGAGAATGCGATCAGTAACATAACATCAATCAGATTAATTGTACAAACAAGTTGAGGAAGCTCCAGATTTGATTAGCATCATCAATACATATTTGATTGAATATATCCCTAGATCGGTATTGCTAGAGGAGAAGACATATATCTGATTGGATCAGATTGATAGAAGAAGTTAAAGGCAAATTGAAGGACCAGCTTTGAAGACTTTCAAAGTCAACTTCAAGAATCTCAAATTGCTACATTTCGGGTACATTCATTTCCTTCTTTATGGTTGTCTTCTTATATCCTGTGCTTAGTTGAAAGATCTCTATAGTTTGTATATTCCTTAGCATAAATCTGGAAATATTAACAGCGACCAACCCTTCAAGCTATCTTTTGTTTTCCCCTGTTATACAACATAGCCACAAGTCGGCTTTACAATAAAACAACTCAATAAACATTAGTCGGCTTCAAGAACACAAAACCCAATGTGTTATCCATCAGCCGACTTGCAACAGTCATTAAATCTATCTAGGAGAAAGAACCAATCCAGATTTAAGTCCTCACACCTCCAACGGTCGATCCAAATCACGAGGAACACGACCCAAATTAAATGCACTTGTCGGCCAGCCCAAACAATACAAGTAACCCCGTTGGTGAACTAGAACACCGAAAGCCAAGCCACTTGGTGAGAGGCACCACTGGGCAGAACACCACCGAGCAGAGCACCACTGAGCCCAGTCACCGAGTCTGTCGGTGAAGCAACATACCTTTCAACCGAGAACCTTAGTTATCGATGCGGGCTCCAAAGGGCTGGATGCTGATGTGGGTGCCTGTAGATGCGGGTGCTGGAGCGGATGCCCTGTGGGTGCCACACGGAAGTGCATCCCAGGCGCCAGGATGCTTCCCAGAAGCATCCATAAGCATCCGGGCGCCTGGGATGCGCTTCCGAGTGGCACCCACAGGGCATCCGGGCGCATCCGCGGGCAACATGCCTAGAAAACATTAAAAAATGACTTTTTCACTGTTTTTAATTTTTTTTTGCCACTTAAAACAAATCAAAACATGTGCATAATAGATTATTTTAATCTATTTTTTCCTTCTAAACCCTAAAACAACCCTAAAAGAGGTCTTCCAAACAATTTTTACCTAATTTGTTTTGCCGCTGAGTCTTTTTTCATTTGCTCTCCATTTTTGCTTGTTGAAGGCAAATTGATTCTTGTTGAAAGGGATCGTTCGTAGGGCAAGGGATTGCTTCCACAAAGGCATTTTCTGCATCTATGGTAAGCATTTGATCCCATTCTTGAGTCCTTTAATGAATTTTTTTGTGATTTTGATGAATTTTTTCAAGTTTGGGAAGAAATTTTCCAAGTTTTTTAAATTTAAAAAAAAAAAAAAGAAGTAAAGAAACAAGTTTAGCTATCCATTTTAGTATTTTTGTATCATGTTTTTGCACTTGTTTGGTTGATGTTCATAGTTGTTTTCTAATTTAAGTTTTTTTAATTTCTTAATATCTTATTAGCAAAGCAAGAAATTACATTGTATTGTGTAAGAATGGCCACCATCGGTAGTCAAAGTTCAGTGGCAGGGGAAGTAGGTGATAATTTCAAAGTTGATGCAACATCTCCTTTATGGAGACATACCATAAGAGAGCAACAGGTTGTTGGAGGTGGTTCATATCTTTGGAAGTGTAAATATTGTGAAAGTAACAAAGGCAAAGCATTCAATAGCTCATTCCCGGGTCAAACTTCATTTTATGGGCCCTTCTAGTAAAGGGATGGCTATGTGCAAAGGCACAAGTGGGAAAGGGATGTCAGACGCACAAATATCATCTTTTGTAAAAGAACAAGAGGTTGCTGATAATTTGGTTAAAAGATCCAAAAAAAGTTTTTATCAACCTTCATCCGGAAAGAATAAAACACAATTACCCATTGAACCAATTCAACCCTCCAAACATCCATTTTTGCAAGTGCCTATACCGGAAGAGAATGAGGAAGTAGAAATGACATCCCGCAAAAGAGGTCCATTGGACAATGCATTTAAAATGGAGGCAAGAGAGCGTGCTGATGAAGCCATTGCACGTTGCCTCTATGCCAATGGTATTCCTTTCAACTTGGTAA
>MU226100.1:522202-546184 GCA_018584345.1 Thuja plicata
GAGATGATGAGAATGTGGATTTTCTTGAGAATCCTTATGATTCTGGATCTGATTAGTGAATCTTGAGTCTTGACTCTTGATTGATGAACATTGAATCATGAACTAAGTTTTGGTTTTGTAGTTCAAAATGCATTTGAATCTTGAACATGACTAATTAGTTATTAATATTGAACTTATTTCAATTTGTTGTCACGTCTTTGAAGTTTTAACTTTTAAGTTTAAGTGTTTAACTATCAAATATGAAATATCTTGAATCTTGATCAATGGTGAAGTATCATACTATCAATATCAAATGATTTATTTTTGTATATTTCTTGCATTTCTTTGCATATATAATATATAATACTATATATATATATATATATATATATATATATAAACCTAAGTTGCCAGTTCGGATGCGGGTTCAAGATTCAGGTTCGAAATTCGTTCAATTTTTTTTGGGTGGGTTCGAATTCATTTTGGGTTCTTTCGTACAAAAACATATGTTATATATATATGTGTGTGTGTGTGTGCATATTTATATATATGCAGCAGCAAATAAGTTCATACACGACTATGCTAATAGTAAAGCAACATAGCAAAATACATCACCATTTATATTAATGTTTTAGTCCAAATTCACCATAAAAACGACAAAACTTGTGCTGGGTTCGTCTGACAGAATTTGGGCAGACTTTTGCAAGAATGTGATAAGGACCAGACTTTTGCAAGAACCGGACCAGACTTTGGGGTTGCCAGGGAAGAATTTGGTAACTTAGATATAAACGCATCCAAACAAACCCGCTTCCCCCCCAAAAAAATTTCACGCATCCGTATCCGCACCCGAATCGGCAACTAAGCCGAGAACTACCACCAAATGACCGAGAATCGCAGGTCTCCAATTGAGCTTGCTACCGAAAGCCAAAACCAAACTCTAACATATTTTGGTGATACAAGATTGCCAACTACCCAAGGATGCTCCTGCATCATTGATTTGGAGAGAAGTTCTTAATAAAATTACTGATTTTCTGCTACCCGTGACTGATTTTCCTCTGTTATTTTGTTTGGCATTGTTTTGTATGCTTTCATTTTGCAATAAACTCTATATGGATAGGAAGTAGGGCGAATTTACTTTGATATGCAAGTGGTTTGAGCCTCTGCTGTGGAGTATAGAGAAAGTTTGAAGAATTTATGTAAAAACAGTCTGAAAACCCTCTCCAACAAGGGTTTTGAGCGAAATTTGGTAATATCTCCCATGTCCACCGTGGGAAAATTGCACGAATGGGTGGAATGGAAGGTCTGAGTCCTCTCTACAAGATTCTGGTGGTTGTGGAGCAGAAGGTGGTGTTTGGAAGGAACGGTTTGATTCCCTAGGCCTGCAAATACCATGTGACTGGCTTATTCCTTATGACTGTGAACACATATTGCGAGTGTAAGGCAAATTTGAGAGGTTTAGGCATTGGGGACCCCTGGATTCTTCAGTTTGGAGTTGAACTTGATGTATCTATGATTCTATGCCCTTGGTTGAGTTGGGAAGTGTAAAACACATGTAACTCCTTTGGAAAAGAGACCTAATTGCCCTCTTACAACTGTGATCAGTCAATTATTCACCCTCTTGGTCCAAGACACCCTATGCTTGTTTTGTGATATGTGCTAGAACTCTCAAATGGGTATCTAGATCTGGGTTCAGTTTGTGGTTATGGTCAAGGGTTCTCAAGTTATTGACATAAAACCGTCTAGGCCTAGGAGAAGGTTGTGAAGTAAGTAGTCTTGTTTGGAGATCCAGATTAATGAAAAGTGTTGGAACATGGTTGTTGATGACCCTTAATGTCCAAAATGTCCAAAAATCAGTGACCCCCTTGATGGTATGTGTTTACAATGAAAGTATCCTTGTAGCCATGTTTGGTTGCCTTAAGGATGCCCTGTTGAGTTGTTAATTGGAATCCACTTCTGAAGCCAAGAGCCCTGTCCATTTGCTTTGAGTTCTGACTTATTTCCATCCTCTCCTTGGCTCTGCATCTTAAAAAAAAGAGGAGCTAAAATTACAAAATAAAAGAAACTAGCAAGGGTGGGAACACAAAATGAATAAATCCTAAAATGTCTGGAAAGAAAATGTGAGATCACTGTTTTCAATCAATTGTGTGGTGCATTTGCAATTTATTTTTGTATAATTTGATTTAATTGCATAGTTTGATGTTTGCCCAAGGGCAACATGCAGTGCACCAGTTGATAAACATGAACTCTTTTACCAATATGTTGTTTATATTTTATGTTGAGCTTGAATGTTTCTTGTTTATAACAGTTTTTTAGGGCACTTGTGGTTTTATTGCCAAGTGAAAGTTTGTATAATTGATTATTCTTGGGCATTCAAGTCAATATATTTTCTACACAAATATCTTCTTGTGTGAGATCTTTAGTTGGGGTTCTTGTTTTGCAGTGCCCAACAACAATTGTACCATTTTTTGGTGACCAATACTTTTGGGGTGATAGAGTTCATGATAGAGGAGTTGGACCTGCACCTATTCCCATCAGCCAACTATCAAAGGAGGCACTTTGTGAGGCCATACGATTCATGCTTGATCCACAGGTATTAGCTTCTCTTTTTCTTAGCCTTAAGATTATTTGAGGAGAGAAGTGGGGATTAAATAGGGTGGGAGAGAATCACTATTTTGTTTCAAATTTTAAATAATACACTTAAGCTACATCATTTTGTTGAATTTTATATGTTATTAATTTTGTCAGAAAAAATGTGTTAGTGCATTTAGCTGTCTGCATTCTTTTTTTCAATGATGATACACATGATTTTCCAACAATGGAATTTGCTTTCTTATGCGTATTTACTAAATTGTTTTATATCTTAAATTTTAGAAATAGCTAACCACTTAATGTCACAAGAGAGATCAAACAAATATTTCATAAATAGATCATAAGTGTATGCAAATGAATGAGCAACTAATTAACTTGAACAATATTCTGATTTCAAGGATCCATTGGAAGTGGTGTTACACAATAATAGTTTTAGAACAAATCATGATCATGGATATACAAGTACATAGTTGTAACAATGTAAATGAATTTGGATGAAAGCAAAATTTCTTATTTAGAAGAGTACTTATCGTGCACCTTGACAACACAAGAGGCATAACTACTAAAAATATAGGACCAGTGGGGGCAGTTACACTTCCAAAGTGGTCAATTGTACCTACAAAGTACAAACTGAAAAGATTGGGGAGGAAATGCTTCTCTAAAAGCTGTGAAAATATCACATTTACTTGTATCGATATGAAAATAAGATTGGTTGCAAAGTGGTGTAAACTTTATTTATGACAAAAAGGCTAGCGTCTGAAACAAGTTATCTACTAAACAACATTATCTGGATTCGATTAACTTTCTAATAGCTTCGTATACAAGCCACTTAACCCTTTTGTTGATGCACCTTTCGCTGCTACTTATCAGCACTAATGTAAATAACATAATCTGACAAAATGTGAGTTTTATAGAATTATATTTCATTTTCATTAAATAACTAAGTGGCCGGTTTGGGTTTGGGGATCCGGTTTGCTGGTTCGGCTAACTGTTTTTGGGGTTTTTGGGTGTGCTAGTACAAAAAACATGTAAATCTCTCTCTTCCTCTCTCTCTCTCTCTCACACACACACACACACACACAAACACACACACACACACACAAAGTTCCCCAACGGATTTGAAATTATTATATAAATAAATAAA
The DNA here is from genome assembly GCA_018584345.1 of Thuja plicata. NCBI lineage: Eukaryota > Viridiplantae > Streptophyta > Pinopsida > Cupressales > Cupressaceae > Thuja > Thuja plicata. The sequence goes on from MU226100.1 coordinate 525,915, forward strand.
ATATATAAATAAAACTACATGTATGTATGTATGTGTATGTGTATGTTTATACACTTATTAAATTAGAATTATTAAAAATAAAACAATATTGTTGAATTTTAGATAATTCTTGAAAATTTTCTTAGAAAACCAATAAGAGGTGCCGCCAATTCTTCCAAGGACTTGAGCCTTGCAAGTACTTCAACACAACAGTCTGTCATTTTACGAATGATTAAAAAACAAACCATGCCCAGCCTGTGTTTGAATTGTGGAAGCTTGTTCCTCTCTTCCTCATTTTTTCCACAAGTGTAACAGACCCAAACCTGTACTGAACTGGTACCCTGATCCAGCCAAGTAGCTGGGGAACCCAGCTATTGAGTTAAATAACAAAATATGTGGCGCTTATTAACACAACAAGTCCTCTCCCTTGTGAAGCTTTGTCCTCCTCAAAGCTTGTGGACCAAATAGAAACTCTCCCATGCATCTTCTTCCTTTTTTTCTAAAACAATAGCCTGCTCTTATGAACCTAAAAAATTTCTTCACTCTTACCATGATGTAGATGTTGAAATGTCTAATATGGGTCTATATGTGGCTCAAGTAAGACATCACAACCCATTTTTGACATGTGATAATAACTTTCATCCACAATGCCTTATACATGTGCAATGACAGATGTGGTGAGGGGACATAAATATGACCAAGATGTCACAACAGTTCACCCGACTCTAATAAACTTTTAGAGCTTATTTCAACCTTCAAGTGATCTATACTCATGATATTAGTTTAACTTGGGTGATCTCCACCCATCATGGCACAGAATTCTGAGTCTCATTGTAGGGCCAACCAACAACAGAAATTGAATTAAATGTCAATAAATGCATGTGTATAGCATCTTCAACTATGCTGATTGGATATTCTCCAGATGCATTCTGTCTCAAGACTTCCATCTGCATAGTAGGTGGAACTCTGGTGGGAAAATACAGTCTTTAAATTGCATGTAAGATTCATATGGCGCTTTTGTAATAGTGGACATTCCAGTGAAGAGAGAGAAAGGTCACAACCATTCAACTTGGAGCAGAACTATACCCTTTTGTTAGGCCTGTGGTGAAGGAAGGGCTGTGAAAGCATAAAGTGAACCTTGCCATTCTAGTCTTGATAAAAGTTTTAGTATCTCATGACTAGATGGTTATCCTCCTAGTTTATTTGATTACAAGGGAAAAATTTGGAGATATTCAGTCTCTTGCTTGTAAAGACCATTTTCATAATGAAGTTGAACTTGAAACTAATGCATCCTATCAGGGCTTGCAGCAGGATCATACAAATAATATCTTGCATCTTGTTAATTGCTCTGTGTACATTCTTCAAATTAAGTAGGCTACTTTTGGTAATAGAGGCCACAAAACCATTTTGAGGAGCACATTACATGGACTTGTAAGCTGACCTATTTATAGAAGTCATAGGTATAAATATACTCCAAATCCCTCAGCCAAGGAAGAAGTTTGAGATGCCTAGTCTCTTCCTTAAGATCTATTTCACAAAGAGCTTGAAAGTTTGAAACCATTGTATGCTATCTGTCTGGAGTATGTTGTATTCAAATAGTATATGACATGATAAAACTGCTCTTCATATGTACTTTGAATTGAATAGGCTACTTTTGCCACTAAAGGTGCTCCAGTTTTGAATCTTTTGATGAATCGTCAAACTATCTTAGAGGAACACATAATTGGTATAAATATACCCTGAATCCCTCAACAAAACCATAAAAGACTGACCTCTCTTGGATCACATGGAGATGGCATCTTATTTTTTCTTTAGTAGTTTTAGCTTATTTTAGTCAGGTAGATTGTTCATAACGATAGATAGTGTTCTAGATGCATTCTGAATTACAGGACTTGGATGGAGGATACAGGAAATCTCATCTTGGCTAGTAAATCTAGTTTCATAAACACATTTCCTTGTTGACTTCTACTGTTCATTTTGGTTACAGATTTCGTATTCCAGTTTTTCAGTGTGGTTGGTATTAGTGATTTATAGGCTCTAGTTGGAGCTTGGGGGTCATGACTTGCCTTACATCAATGCATTGTATTAAAAGTAAACTAAGGCAAAACCAACCATACCAACATTGTAAGTAGTATTTCAGTCCGCATGAATTATGGGTCATTGTTACTAAAGCTTTTATATTTACAGTAAGAGCTGGCAGAAAATCCACTCTAGAAGATAATGTGTTATCAACTAATTGTAGAAGTTGAACCCTCTTATGATACGATTAGCTTATGAATAAATAGCCAGATACAGGAAGATCGGAAGGGTTTCTTTGGCTGATACAAATTGTTCAGAAGTCCTGTTCTAGCCATTATATAATTTTATTACTCACTGTGTTGAACATAGGACATAATGCACAGGAGCCCTTGGAAACTTTAAAAATGTTTTCATGGAGATGTCTTGGGAGGGCGTCCCCAACAATGAAATCGTGACTGATTAGTTCTGTGTCTTGTGCGTGCTGCTATTATAATAGGAAAGTTAAAAACAAATTGCAAAAACAATTACAAGTACTTTTTTGTATAATATATTTTTGACTTTTACTTGGGACTAACTCATAATGAGTATATTTGACAAAATCTTATATTCAGGAGGTTGTCATGAATTGAAAGTGACATTTTTGTAAACATATATTTTAACATGGAAATGGACGTAACTCTGTTGTACCCTATTTTGAGTTTGGAAGGATGGAGTCTGATAAGCTGGAGTCTAATGTGCAGGTGAAAATGAAGGCTGTTGAAATGGCGAAACATATTGAAGAAGAGGATGGTGTTGTGGCAGCTGTAAATGCTTTCCACAAACATCTACCAATACCATTGCCAGAGCCTGAACCAACTCCAGAATCTCCGAGTGTTTTGGAGTGCATTTTCACCACATTAGAGAGATGGTTCTGTTTTCCTTGCATCACCTAAATAGTATCCTGATGTACATTATCTTTAGTCTTACAATTGTTGTCCAAATGTAGCATTAGCATTTGAGATACATTGTCATTAGTCTTTCAATTGTTGTCCATATGCAGCTTGAGTATACGAGGTCCATTTTTTCTTGCCTGATGTATTATTTTCTATAAAGGCGGCATGCATGTACAGTAGGCCCTTCCCATTTACGACGAAGAAATTGAAATTCATATTCTCCTGTTTGCTTCAGTTTTGATGCCTATGTACCATAATTTCTTTCCACTTCCTTGTAAGGTTTACATATTTTATCCATTCATAACATATTAGTCCCAAAATAAAGGCAAAAGTTCTTTTCCTTTCTCAAGGGTCTCACCCTAATCGTTTGGTTATCTTCTTTCGAAGGAAACATTTTCCAGTCTGCTTTCCTACAAGATTTAATCTGTAATACTCACCATTTCTGAAATATATGTATATCATTACAAAGATTGAGATATTGAAGGACTAAATGTTCCCTCATTCAAGCTTTAGGGAGATAGGTATACAAATTAGATCATGTGGATTGTGAAATTTTGGTTCCTAGAAATTAACAATAAAATGAGGCATGAGTAATTGTAAGAGGAAGGTTAATAAACATCAAACTTGGATGTATGTGAAAGTTAGAAGGGATCATCGTTTTCATGTTCTCTTAATCCATTTGGATTAATGTATATTACTTTGCTTTTGGTTAATATGGGAGAGGAGAACACAGAAGCACTTAGAAGGGGAAAACTTACACCGAATCTTCGATCAATTCTCATTTGCTTGGAATAAATTGTGTATCTTTTTGGAACAAAATTCCTTGTTTACACAAAACATCCCACCTATCCTGTCCTGTGTTTTTTCCCATCTCTTCACCAACTCCCTTCCTCAATGCCACCAGACTTCAGAAATATCGTCTATGGCAATTCTGCTCCTACTGGCAAGGAAAATTTACAGCAAAATGTGTAGTTATTAGACCTAATTTTCCAACAGAAAGAAGAATTTTCTGCTTGCTTGCTTGAGACATTCCCAAAAGTCTTCTTCACCATGGATGAAATAGATAATGAACTCAGCCTACTCAAGTAGAATGATTTGATCTGTATAAATGGTGGCATTTAGTGAACCCAAAAGTTTGAGAATAGGAAATTGGAAGCACACTAAGGAAGTAGACATTCTTATGATACTTGAAAGATAATTTGTGGCAGTCTTCTCTTCAAACCATGAATGAGACTAAGTTTTTCAAGGACTTCCCTAGTTCATGAAGGAGGTGCATGTTTATTCATGAAACACTGATCACTGGGCTTTCACCTCCACAGAATTCTTCACGAGCTTTTGACTCCATGGATCTGGCTACTATTTTATGAGTTCGGGCATACTTGCACCTTCCTTGAAATGAATACTATCAAGAGCATATCCATAAAAATATAAGATCTGCAATAGGTGAATATATTGCGGCCTCAGATTTAAGCAAGAATCCAAAGACCGAAACCATGCAAGAATGGATCAATCCGGACCTCGACAAGCCACTACTAAATTGCTTGATATTTTGGCCATAGAAGATAGAGAATGGTAGGACCATGAAAACATCCTCTTCAAATATAGAGGTCCCATCACAATATTGATCATTTAGGAGTGTGCCCCTATAAGCATTACCACAGAAAATGGAAAAAGCCGTGTTACACGGGGATGTGTTCCCACTCCTCAAACCCCCATCCGCAACCTGAGGCGTTTTGGGAACAGGGGGACATTAGAGGACATCTCCTTGCCATCCCCCCCCAATATTAGAAAATCCAGAAATGTCTCGAAACATGTCTCCAAAATCAGGGATGACAAGAAATATGTAGGGAACACCTAGCCGTCCTCAAGGCAGGAACATCCTAGATGTCTATTGATTGTCCCAGACATTCCTTGATCGCTTTGGGGACAACTATTCATTCCCTACAGAAAAGCAATTTTTTATGATGTTTAAAAAAAAAGTTTATTAATGAGTAAAAAAGGACTGTTAAATATGTCATGACAGCATTAAGCCACAACAGCATTTATAAATACAGTAATAAATATACCATGACAGTATTAAAACAACAATTAAATATATCATGACAACAATGACACCGACTGTAGTATAACAGCGATAAATTTATAATAACAGCATTACAGCAGCAATTAATTTAAATGACAATGCTTAGCACTACCAGCAATAATCGGCAATAATTTGGATTGCTGATTTCATTGTTCATATAAGTTGGAAACTTGAAAATTCTTGATCAATGGTATATTTGCTATAGTCTAGTATGGTGTGGTATTATATGAGAAGTACAAACCAATTATTTCTTTTTGGAATTTGGTTGGCATGCAGGCTTCATCTAACATTATTTTAACGTTGTTGTGTTACATTACTGTTATATTGCTGTTAATTGACTCTAGAAATTTGACACTTTCACTTCCTCTCACTCTCATATATATAGCCGTCCCCTTTCCGTCCCCCCAAAATGGCCCTCAGACTGCCATCCGTGAAGCACATCTCCTGTTATCCCCCATCTTCGTCCCTAAAACGTTGTGGAACATAGGGAAAAGCTGATTCCACAACCAGAACAATGAAAGTCTGTAACCTTCAAGATATCGACATGATTTAGAGCTGAAAGCAAATTTCAAAATTCTTTTGTTTTGAAAGGCAAAGTATCCCATACAGAACAAAACCCTTTGCACGAAAGAGATGGATTACTTACATTACACTCTACAATCCAAAAAACAGAAACTTGACTTTCCAGGTTATTTATTTTCAGTGTTAATAAATCATGTGTGCAAAATTGTGTAGAATCGTAAAGTCAAACCTTGTAGCTTGCCTCTCAACTTTGATTTTTAAATTATCAAATCTTAATCGGTATTTGTAAAATTTAAATTATTATTTTTAAATATTAAAGTTCATTAAAATTTATGAATTAAAAATTGATATTAATAATTTAAAATTAGTTAATAATTTGAAAGAATATTAATTATTATTTTAAAATCTAAAATATAGTAAGAAAAATTTAGAATTTTTTAAATGAAAAAAGAAAAGGTTAATTGCCATCACTTGAAAGGTAGACTAATTTGAGGTTAGGATAAAAGGTAGACTATATCTTTATCTTATATGGTTAGGACGAAGAAAGTGAAAGTGTGAAAGTCAGGATACAGAGCAGATTTGATACAAGTTTTTAACATTCATGTTGATGTTACATTTTGATTTGTTGTGTATGTTTTTCTTTCATTTTTATCTTGTATTGTTAGGAAGAAATTGAAAGTGAAGGATACAGAGCAGATTTGACGGAAGTTTTTACATTCATGTTGTGTTGAAATGTTATTTTTGGTTTTTTGTGTTCATTTGATCTATATCATCAGGAAGAAGAAAGTGAAAGTGAAGGAGAGCAGATTTGGTATAAGTTTGTTACATTCATGTTGTATTGAGATGTTTTTTGTTAATTTTTTGTGTATGGTTGACTTTTATTTGATCCATATCTTTAAGAAGAAGAAAGTGAAAGTGAAAAATACAGAGCAGACATGGTCTTCAAAAAAAAGTGAACAAAGACAACAATTTAGAATATTAAATAATGAAAAAAGAAAAAGAAGAAATTGAGAAGAATAAGTGACAATATTAGTAATTATTATACAATAAGTTATTTATCTTATAATCATTAAATAATTAGTAGGAGACAGTAATATTGTGATTTATTTTTCTTAATTCATGTTTTTTCTTGTAATTTAATATTGTGCAGTTTGGTTCCTTGTTCAGCAGTCCTTTCTTTCCCTATCTTTTTTGGACTATTTTTACATTCTTTTTTTTTTTCTTTTTGATAGTAGATTACTAATTCTAATTTGAAACACAAATAAGAGAAACATACACAACAAATTTAGAAATAACTCTTAATTCAAAATAACAATTATTACAATTATCAAATATTCAATGTTATTCATACAATTGATATTTATTTAATTTATTTATAAATATTTATTGATATTCTTTGCTACGTGTGTTTAAAGTGAAAGTCGTTTTTAACGCATTTGTAATTTGTAAAGTCGTTTTGACAAAATTATAAAATTTGTCATGACAGCATTATACCACAACCACCTTTCTATAACAGAGGAAATGGACAGCCCTATAAATACGTAATTTGTATTTATCAAAGACGGCGAATTGAGGCCTATTATTTGGTGCATAACCTTTGACAAGCTTCTATATACTTTGCCTATTTTTCCTGTATGGTATAGGAGAGGGCCCAAGAACATATAAGATCTTGAGTGTTAATCCTATGTAGATTAGGATTGCTGTAGGAAAATAGATAGATTATTGTTTTGTGAGTGATTTATGGACTGTTTTTGTATGTTGCAGATTTGATCAGATTAATGTTTTGTGAGTGTTTTTGAATGTTTCATCAGGTGATTTAGTCTTAAGCAAGCAATCAAAGCAAGTGAGATGCTCAGATGACCTTCGATGCCACACTTTGATCATCTCTTTGGCATTCCATGATAGCGCCCCCATTGTCTCCACCTGTTTTCAAGCTGCGAGCCACAATCCAGCATTTGGGTATAAGGATATCGCGTGGAGGATAATCCTCATGCTTGCACCAATTTTGATAGGATTTACATACTACTAGAAAATGAAAGTACCTGAAGCTGCCTGGTTCACAGCCTCAGTGGAATAGTGCTAGGCATAGTACTCAAGGAAAACAGAGCCAATGTTTCAAGGATCAAAATGCGTAAACCATCTTACGGACTGCCTTCTTAAAAACCCATGGTTGCTACTTGGTGGGCATCATGTCCTGGTTTTTCTTAGACATTTCATTCTATTCCAGCAAATATGTTATGCTCTAAGGTGTCTCATCATTCATCGACAATTCCTCCATCACTACTTCCTTGTAAGGCCACGAAACCAATTCAATCTTCTCAGCTCATTATGTCAAAGAATTTAACCCTAAGTGGGACCATGGCGATAAAGAATATTTATGTTCTACAATTAAATGCAAGGCAAAAATCTTGATGGCTCAGTTGAAGACCAACTTTCATCATTTACGATGCGAAACTGGTAGATGGAAAGTTCCCAAAGAGATGTGGGAAGAAAGAACTTGTAATTTTTGCAGCAGAGGGGTGGTTCAAATGGAGCTGCATTTTATCAAGGAATGTGCTGCTTATGAGGACATTCACAATCATTATGAAGACAACCTACAAGTGAACAGTCTGAAAGAACTTTTTGAAGAGGCAAACTTACACAAAACGACGACTTTTCTAACAAGGATCTACAATAAAAGGGTCCACTTGGATAAACTTCAGCAAACTGATTAATTGGTTCTATCTTGGTCCCTTAGATCGCTGGTCTCGTGGACGTCATTAAAATTCCTTCAATTCAATTCAATTCGACAAGGTGCTTTCATCGTTATTAGCTACATTAATTGTTGACAATGATGAACAATGTCGGAGGCTTGTTTGTAGATTGAAGTTGAGTTTTCCAATAAGTTCATATTAGGTTGATTTAATGTCTAGTTTAGGGTCTTAAAATGCATTATTAGTTCATAAAAAAGGTTTGGTGTCATAATATTGAAGTCCAATAAAAACATTGTAGGTTATCAAAGTTGAGGTATAATTTTTTCTTTAAAATAGGGTTCATTTTTCTAATTCGTAAAATGTCATCATATTAAAAGTATGTCTCTTAAATTTGAAAGTGTTGAAAGTAATAAAAATAATTTGTCTCAATTACAATTGGAGTGCATGATTAGTTGTATCGACATTTCTTATAAGAATTTCATGTCAAGGGGGAAGTATATTTTCTTTTCTCATAATAGATGATGACTAAGTGGTAATCTAAAAAGCCAAACAAGATGAATAGATGAGTGTGTTCTTGTTTATGCATAGGTTTGTGGTAAATTTGTGTGAAAATCATGAAAAGTTGATGAGTGGTGTCTTCCATTTGAATCAAGGTCATGAGCCACAAGATTTGGGCTTACTATAGTTGAATGTATGCGTGTTTACTATGTTCACACTAAGGGAGGGGGGAATGTTGGAAAACTTATTAGTAGTGTTCACATAAGTTAATAATATAAGTTCTGATTTGGTAAAAACAAGATTTGAAAGGTCCCGAAACCTTGTACAAAAATATCAGAGAATAAGCATTACTAATCAAGCCAAAAAGTGGAACTAGACTCGACTAAAACATAGGCCTACGACCCTACAAGGAAAAGCAGAGAAAGACAACAAAACAGAACCAGACAACAGAAAAAAGAGACAACAAAAAAGGACAAGGCAACAGCTAGCATACATCCATCAGTTCTTTAGCCTGGACAACTAAGAGCTCCATGTTGCCCACAGAGACCTTCAAGTCCTCCAAGTTAGCATTTTTCTTTTTAGTACTGGTGCGTAGAATGATTCCAGGTCCCGTACTCTCCTTGGTCTCCTTAGTGTCCTCACCCCTTTTGTTCTCAAGCTTCACAACCAAGTTCTTGTTATGGTCCGCAGAAGCTTTCAAGATGTGGAAGCTTTGTTCACTGATTTTCTTTAGTGTACCCTCCAACTTCTCCACTTTTCTTTCCAGGCTAGTAATTCTGGCTTCGTAGCGACTGCTTTTAGATTCCTTGCTCAAGTTATTCAATTTCTCTTTCATTGCAAGTACAGTACCACCAAGCTCCCCAAAGGACTCACCTTTGCGAATAACTTCCATCCAATCATTCAAGCAAGTGGCCAAGGGCTTGTCACCGAAGGACGCCTTCCTTATAATGTTCACAATCTTACCCTGCTCCTTGAGGTCAGCCTTCATTTTTTCATTGTCCTGCGCGGTGGTAGCCAGAAAATGACCAAAAGAAAGAATGTTGTCTTTTTGTTCCTGCCCGATGTGGATACCATCATTCTTGTTAGTAGGGTTGTCTCTCACGTGATTAATGTCCACATTATCAGTTTGTTTGCCATGATGGGTAGTATCTTCTTCCACTATATCAGTGATAAACTTGTTATCCTCCTTCGTGTCTTGCTTAGCTTTGTGGGTGTAATCCATGGCATCCACTCTTTTCTCAGTATCTTTTATTTCAATTTTCTTTTTCTTACTCTTCATAGGGTTTTCAATGAAAACCTCTTCCTCATCAGAGGAAACAAAGATGCCCTTTTTTATTTTGCTTCCTTTCCCCTTCTTGGTATCTGGGTTTTTCTCCTTCATGAGGGGGTTTTTCCTCTTTTTCCTTTTAGGGTTTGTATCCTCATCAGTATTGATATCTTCGAATTCAAACTCAGCATCCGAGTCCTCAGTTTTCTTATATTTACTCATTTTTTAAGAAGTACTCCCCTTCTGTTTACCTTTCCCTTTGGCGATGTGACCCAATGTGCTTGTCGACTCATCCTCACTGTCCTCAAACTTTTCACCCGACTCCTCATCCTCGGTATCCTCATCACTAGGGGCATTACCCTTAAGAAAGGGCTTATCTACTTTTTTCAATTTCAACAGATTGTAGATTAGAACCATCAAGCCCTGATGGGAAGCATGGTCGCCTTTAGGATCAATTTGCAGATCCCTCATAGTATTTTTCATAGAACTCATGATGTAATAAGGGATGCTAATATTTTCATCATGCCTAAAATGGTTAAGAATGACAAAGTGGTGCCCATAGGCACAAGGAAACACTGTCGAAAGTCAGATAACTAATAGCAGCATACAAAATAAAACGCCATGGATGGCTAATATTATTGGGGCTAAAGTACCCACCAACCTTTTTAACTAGTCTGGCCGCCTCTTCATCATCTTCTGAAAATCTTTCATAGGCTCTGTCTGAGTAACTTCTGTCTTGATAAAATTTCATGCTATCCATAGGTAATCCCGTAGCTTCAACAATAAGTTCTTCAGTAATTTCAACCCATTGATTATGAAAATGGATTTTCCCGTTCTTCCAATTCTTGGTAAAGAACTTCGTAATGGCTGGGTTTCGGCCTTGAAGCCTTTCTATATAAACAATGAAATCACCTTTCTGTAAAATTTCCCAGCCAATTTCATTATGTTTCTACTCTTTACAGCTCACCGACTCAAATCTTTTTTTTGTTTCCACCCATTTTTCTATTTTCAGACTGGATTCTACTTTGCAAAATACGCTTGGTTAAGCAACCCACAATCTTCTTTATATAAACAACCTTCTTCCGAAACACAAAATCTGTGAGAAGTGGCATTATGACAACAAGCGGATGCGATAGAGATGACAACTTCATAATTAATCCTTACAAAACTTGGATTTTTAACCATCATTTATTAATTGCTATTCATTCCTTTGAGTTCCGTGGATTCGCTCCTTCGCTATGAAAGATCTTATATCATACATAATGTTTTCTTCATTCTGCCACGTGGTGATATTGTCATTTCTGCAGGCTTGCTTGGTAGCCCAGTCGGCAACTCCATTAACTTCACGGAAGGCGTGAGTGATGATGCATTTATTCATAGAATTTATAATTTCCTTTGCATATTTTATAATATTCTCAATCGACCAAGAGGGGGGAGAAACATTATTAAGACAATTAATAATGTTCAAAGAGTCCCCGTCTAACCAAAGGTTATTACAATTGAACTCCTTGGCTAGAAGAAGACCTTGGTAGGCAACCATAGTCTCCGCCACATGGTTGTTTTGGGGTCCTATGGGGATAGCTCTCATAGCTTTACATATGCTGTTTTCATCATGAAGCACCACTCCGCAACTAGTTGTACCTGGATTGCCCTTGGAGGCACCATCAAAGTTCATTTTCATCCACCCTATAGGGGGGCTCTCCCAAGAAGCCTCCTCCTTAGGATTGCTTCGATCTTAACTTTTAGCTTGAATTCACCAATTCTTTAAGATTGCAATCTCCCCCTCTACCCTGGTACTGGAATTACAATCCGTGATTTTATAGTTTTCAATTATCATTCTTTTAGTCTTTTCATATAATATCTTGGGGAGATTAGACTTATCTCTGAAGATTCTATCATTCCGCTCTTTCCAAATGGCCCAAGTTATGTGAGGTAATGCAAGTTGCCATATCCTTTTTATAGTCTTGCTCCCTGTTATAATATCCCAAGAGCTAAACATATTCCGAATGTATGAGGGAAGGACCTAGTCCATGTTAAAAGTCTTCAACAAAAGGGACCATATTTCACTAGCAAAAGAACATTGGATGAACAAATGATTAACTGATTCTTCTTCTTTCCTGCAAAGAAAACACATGTTAGGAAAATACAAACCCCTTATCTTGAGGTTATCAAGAGTGAGGATTTTATTTTGGAGCATCATCCAAAATAAAATATTAATTTTAGGAGTCAATCCTTTTATCCAAGCTTTGCCCCAAAGATGAACATCATAGTTATCATAGTTCAGATTATAGGAGGACCCTACATAGAAATTGCCATTAGTGGTAAGTTTCCAAATTATGTAGTCGTCCTCATTACTTAAGATGATGGCATTGAGTGTTATGTTCAAGGAATAAAGGGTAGGATCAATAGAAGTAAGGTCCTTCCAATGACCACCTTCCCAATAGTCAACAACTTTGGACCAATTCTAAGTTTACAAAGAGCAACTTGATTACCCTAGAGAGGGTTGTCAGCTAGAGAAGAATCACCAATCCAAATATCTTCCCAAAATTCAACCTTATATCCTTTACCAATTTTCCACCTAACCCCCTCCTAATGAGGTTTTCGGCCTTGATAATATTCTTCCAAATGCATGAACCAACAAGATTTTCATCAATGGAAAGAAAATCATGGAGAGAGGGTATGCCCCTTTTATATTTGTTGTTCCATATAGTACTCCATTCCCCCTTCGAACTATAGCCCCTCCAACCAAGCTTAGCAAGATGGGAATCATTCATGCTCCTTATCCTTCTAAGACCAAGACCCCCTTTAAATTTGGACATGCACACTTTTTCCCAGGATATAAGAGAAAATCTCTTATTCTTTTCAACTCCAGACCATAGAAAATTTCTTTGAATTTTTTCAATAACTTCAACATATTTATTAGGAATTCTGAAAAGACTCAAAGCATAAAGAAGAATACTCTGAAGGGAAGACTTCAGCAGTTGGACTTTACCTACCTGACTAAGAAGAGCCCCTTTCCATCCAACGAGCTTCTTGAAATTTTTTTCAACTATAGTACTCCAGAAAGCCTCAGGAGGTTTAAGGCCAAGGGGAAGGCCCAGGTAGGTAGCAAGAAGCTGGCCAATTTGACATCCCATAATTCTGCTGATTTTAATCTGTCTGTAATCTAGAGTATTGATGAAATAGATGAAGCTTTTATTCCAATTAATGATTTGACATGTAGCATTACCATAATTATTGAGAACCTTTTTGAGATTCCTAGCTTCAGAAATTGAGGCTTCACCCATAAATATTGAATCATCCACAAACTATTGATGGGAACAAACAAGGTTGGAAGATGAGGGTCTGAGCCCTTTAAGATCACCTTTTTGGACAAAAATAGCTATATATCTCCCCAAACATTCAACAAGGATGACAAAAAACACAGGAGAGAGAGGATCTCGCTGCCTAAGATCCCTAGAGGACTTAAAAAAGGGGGAGGGGGGGCCATTAACTAGCATAAAAAAGATAGTAGAGGTAACAAGTTGCATCAAAATATTAGTGCAATTATGATTGAAGCCAAAAGAAAATAAAGTTTTCTATAAGAAATCCCAATCAACTCTATCATAAGCTTTAGAAAGATCAATTTTCAGGATAAACCCTTCTTTTCTAGCCATTACCAAAAAGTGAATGTTTTCATTAACAATAATAATAGAATCTAATATTTGTCTACCTGGAATAAAACCAATTTGTTGTTGGGATATAACCTTGGGGAGAAGTTCCAACATTTTGGATGTAATAGCCTTAGAATCCATGACATCAACCCCAACCTTTTTCAGAATAAGAGAAATGAAGGTACCATTGATTTATTTTAGGATTCTCTTAGACCCAAAAAATTCTTTGACTGCATCAGTGACATCATTTCTAACAATAGACCAATAATTTTAAAAGAACATAGGATAGCCATAAGGACCTGGGGATTTTCTCCCTTCAAAGGAAAAAATAGCCCTCCTAATTTCTTCATTAGAAGGGGTAGCATTGAGAAACAGATTACCATTATCAGTGAGAATTTGGGGGATGCTTACCAAGATGTCCTGTTGGAAATTCTGGTCCAACAGAATATCCTGGGACAACAGGTTTGAAAAATACTCCTTAGCTTCCTTAGATATTTCCTCCTCCACAACTCTATCATTGACCTTGAGTTTAGATCATCTGTTTGCAACTTTGTGCTTTATGGCTGTCATATGAAAGAATTTAGAGTTTCTATCCCCTTCTCTCAGCCAAACATTACGATCTCTTTGCTTCCAAAAGATTTCTTCTTTGTGAACAATATCATGATATTTGATCAAAATTTCACTCTCTTTTTCCTTGGGTACACTCTTGTAACCTTCCTTTTGTATAGAATCTTGAATGTCCTATAGTTCTAACATAATATCTGCCTTATAGGAAAAGATGTTGCCAATAGATTCTTTGTTCCATATCTTGATATTCTCTTTAACATGTCTAAGCTTATTAGCTAGTATGTACATTGCACTACCATCAATCTTGATCTGCCACCATTCTCTTAATCTATGAACCATCTCAGGGTGAATAGTCCACATTTTTTCAAACCTAAAGGGAAAATTCCTTCTTCTAGATATAAGATCAACAATAAAGGAAAGAGGGTAATGATCCGATCCAATTCTAACAAAAGCAGTCAGAGAACAAAAATAGTGTTGATACCAATCATCAGAGATAAGGGCCCTGTCAAGTCTCACCTGAATTAACTCCTCACCTTCTCTTCTGTTGGTCCAAGTGTAGTTAACACCTTGAAGATCAATGTCATTGGGGGCTTGTCTAGTAGTAAAGTTCATCAAATCAAGTCTATTGTCTAGATTGGGTTGGATACCTCCTATTTTTTCATCTTCCTTCAAAGGGGTATTAAAATCTCCCATAATAAGCCAACTTTCATTCACAAAAAGATTTCTATTCTTGTCAATGTTGTTCCAGAATTTTTGTCTCCCATTCTTAGTATTGGGGGCATATATATTTGTAAGGACCCAAGTAGTACCATCCTTTATGTGTTGGAATCTAATACAAGCCATATTATTTTCTTGAATGATGACTTCACCTTTAATAACATCTCTATTCCAAAAGGTAGCTATATCTCCAGAGGCTCCATCCGAACTCCCTCCACTAATGAAACTATTCCTAAAAAACTTAAGATTTTCAACCTTTTCCTTAGACATTTTAGTCTCCTGAATCAAAACAATATCGGGTTTGTTATCTCTAACCATATTTCTGATTAGGTCCTTCTTATGAGGGTTATTTAGCCCTCGAATATTCCAAGAGATGATCTTCATTTCTTTTTTATTAGACCAACCTGGGTGATGGTCTTCTGAGTACCATCTGCTATATTTTTTACAGCCTCATGATTTCTTTTCCTTGAGCTAGGAGGTCTCCCCGGTGGTGAAAGGTGGCTTCCTCCAACATTTGGTTGATTAACTCTAGTAATCCTTAGAGATTTAGGAGCCGAGGTCTCCTTGCCTTTTGTTTTCTCAACTATAGTGAAAGAGTCATCACAGTCATGATTTCCCAGCATCTTATATATTTCTTCCTGATTCCCCCATTTAGGCATTTTTGCTTCCTCGAGGATCTTCTTCACAATGGATGGGGAGTTTAGAGACATATCAAAAAGCCCAAGTCCCAAAACTATATCTTGTTGGGCGTCCACAAACTCAGTCTCCCTATTTTTGGAAGTGGCTCCCGTTGTAGTCTGTTAAAATCTCCCATCTCTTGAGTTGTTGACTGATTGTCCTCTTGAAGAATCTAATTGTTTTGGTTCTGAATGATATTGTCCTCTTCATTTCCAGTCTGGAAAGAGTCTTGAACAAAACCATATTTATGCTCAGTCTCATTTTCATTGTTTGTCTGCTTCAAAATCTCTGAATCAGACTTATCCAAGGCTTCTATATTTGTTTGCTGGTTTGTCAGTCCTATTGTGTTCTCTTCCTTTTTGTCATTCTTGTTTCCAGCTTTGGGCCTTTCATTCTCATCTATCTTTTCTTCATTGTTCTTTGGGATAGAACTTACCACTCCATCTAAGGGCTCTCCATTCTTTCCAACAGGTTTCCAAATCTTTTTCTGCTGAACTTCCTTAGTAATATTGGCAGGGCACTTTTTTGCCTAATGCCCAGCCTTCTTACAACGAAAACAAATAAAGGGGATAGATTCATAGTCTAGCTTTTGCGTCCATTTCCCAAGCTTGGATTCCATTTCTATTTTCTCCGACATGTCAGCTTTGGGGACTAATCTAACACATATTTTGGCGTGCGTTAGTCTTCTTCTTGCAGCTGTGACAAAGTCTATGGATAGAAGTTCACCAAATAAGCTCGCTATCCCAACAAAGACATCTTCATTCCAATACTCAAGAGGAAGCCCATGGATCTTAACCCAAACAGGGATTTGGACAACAAAATTCTCATGAAGAGCCATATTAGGGTACCATTTCTGTAACACCATTGTGCTTTTTCCAATACTCCACAGTCCACTGCTAATAGTCTACTTCCTGTCTTCTTCGCAAGAGAAAAAAGGAAAGGTAGCCTTTGTTCATTGCAATGACATCCACCTGACCTTTAAGTTTCCATCTTTTGTCAACAAAGGCTTTAACCACTTTGATATTATGTCTAACCCCAATAAATCGATCGACTAGCGAATTCTCCATTCTTTTTATATTATGGTCAATGATTTGATCGGGAATAGCAATAACATATTTCCCTTCAGAAATATTCAAAATATTTCTAACAAGTGGATGAATGGACTTAGCTGTAGGCTTGAATCCAAAAAGAGAAGACCATTTTATTGTCTCAGTACCCGTAATAGGTCCCCCATCTGGGTCCCCGAAACTCGTGATTCCATCTTTTTTTCTTCTTTTCAACATCTTCTCCGTTTGATTCAATAGGGATTCCCCATGTGGTAGAAGGACTTGCGCCTCTTGCACACAAGCTACTCGCAGAAAAATTTGAAACTTGGTTTCCCGCCTTCACTCACTCATTCCCCGCTCGCCTTCAGACTCATGTTGTTTTGTGTCTCTGTTATTAATAATATAAGTTGTTAACACTACTCATGAAGATATTGTAGATGTGAAAATAATTAATTTTTGGAGTCTACTTATTTATTTTATGATTTGTTAAATCAAATCATAATTTTAGGAGTGGTTATAAAAGGTAGAACAATCTTCCTATAACATAGGACGTGAAAGTCTTACAAATATGTATTTATATTAAACCAAAGATAGGGAATTGAAGCCTATTATTTAGTACAAAATCTTTGACAAGCTTTTATATACTCGTGTCTATTTTTCCTATATCCCAACTTTATCTATGTTGGTAATGCCTAAGGGAGAGTAACCTTCATTACCTCCAAATTAGTTAATATATACCTTTCATGGCCTAAAATCACCAATAAAAGCCAATTTTTCTAAGCCACGTCACTCATTGACTGATATGCTACCATTATGGGGCATTCAAAGAACAATATTTTCTTTTTTTCTACTTCATATAATAGTAAATATATGGCTCAATGAAGCAAGTTGAAGTCCAAGGTTAATAAACCAGAGGTCCAATGGAGTATAAGACTAACAATAGAAACTAGTATAATTTGTTCACAATGAGAAACCTAAGCAAATATCCAACATTAACCCATGATTTTAGAGCACAATATAAAAGTAGAGAAATAATAAGACTCGTATTTACTTTTAGAAAATTGATTCTTGCTTAAGTGGTCAACAAGGCAAGAACTTGTTTCTTAGTATATTTCACTCTATATTATTGAATACTCATTGACATACGATTTTAGATAAGAAGTACTCATATAACCTTTGATAGGTTCTAGAACTTGATGTGAACGAACATCACCATCCTTCCCATAGGAAGCATTAATTTGTCCATCCATTGAGCCATCATTGGTGCCCGAAGAGTCCTCCTTAGATCACTATTTTTCACTATCAAATTGAGTCATCCTTAAAAGTTTCAACAATTCAATTAAGAACATTAAAAGTAGGAATATCGTTTTTCATCCTTTAACACTTTGGAGGAATAGGGGCACCATTTGAAGCAAGTTGTTTCATGATATCCTCATGGATTTTACTAACTCAAAAATTCAAATAAATAGAGTGTAACTTCCCTAAAGAAACTAGTGAGATCATTTTACTTCCATTGGAAAAAAATCCTTATTTCTATCAAGCCAAATATATCCCAATCTTAAAGGAGATTTACCACAACTTCAAAAAGATGCTAGTCATATCCCTTGCATTGCTTTTAAAAACATATTTATTTCTAATGAGCCAAATGTTTCGCAATCTTAAAGGGAAGATTAACCACAAGTAAAAAACACACTTAAGCTACATAGGATTACAATTAATATATGTGTAAAATATTCCTTCAAATAATGAACACAGGTAAAAACACCATTCCAAATCAACTAAGCAAATGACAAGTGAAGGAGAAACTCATTAACACCATATACCAAACATTAGCTAGCTTAACAACATTTACAAACATACATAGAACAAGAAGTTTTGATGAATAAGAGGTCATAAAAAGAAGACTTAGGGCATGTCCCCATGCGGTTGCTTAGCTTATTTTGGCTAGCAAGTGTTGTTCATAAATTTTAGGAGCAATTTGTGGAGCGGATGACCCCATGATTATCAAATTTTGTTGCTTATTTTTTTAGCACCCATCATAAATAACATGTTTAAATAGAATATTAATAATAAATTTTGTAGATAATATTTAGAGAAAAAATAGGAAGCAAATAAAAAGGAGGGAAGTCAATTTGTGGAGCCATGTGTGATTTTTCTCTATTTTTTCTCAATAAGCAACAACTGCTTATTTCAGCCCCTTGTTTTTTCCAAGCTTATTTTTCATTTTTAAGCAGTGGCTGCTCCACGATAGTAGGAGAAGATTCCAATTTATCCTTTCCACCTAAATAAAAATTCGCATGAGATCACTCCCACTGCTTAAAATTAAGCATAAATTACACTTAAACAACCGCATGGGAACATGGGGTTAGTAGGCTCAAGAACATAAGGCTGGTTAAAGCATGAGATCAAGTAATAAACATAATTGAAGAAGGTCCCCATCAACACTTATATGATTATATACATATTTAGAAATTCCTTCAACAAATCTACAAAAGGAATCACTAAAGTCCAACGTTTTAAAAAATAACAATATAAAAGGTTATTCGATTTTTTTTCAGAAGTGTTGCTAAAATCAATAAGCCAATACAAACATTTTCATCATATGCCTTAGCCACATGCCTTCCTTCCAAACTAATAAGGTACATCTATCTACATAAGCTATTTGGAAAAGACAAATAATTGAAAAATATTAGCTATGATGCATCCCTCTACAAAATTTATTTGAAAAAGAGAAATAACTCAAGAGAAAACCTTGAGATGAAAGAAAAGATACACCGCTTGGTTAGTAAAATCTGTTAGCTTCATCGATGGTGATACTGCTCTGTGAGGAGCCGTGCGGCTAGGGTTTCAGACCCTTGTCGTTGCTTCTGCTATTGTGGCTGGTGGAGGGTCGTTTGTTCTTGGAGTCCGATCTGCAATTTGGATTAGGTTTGCAGTATTATTTGCTTGGGTTTTCCTTGTGCGGAATTGGTGGCTGTATGGTGGAAGTGTGGAGTTTTTTTTTTTTTAATTTTTTTTTTGGGCGGCCTGGTATTTGGGGTGCCGAGATAAAGCCTGTCTATTCTTCTTCCCGTATTGGGAGTTGGTAGCTTTTCTTCTGTCGCCTTTGTGGTGTTGGCTTTGAGTTCTTGTGCGTAAGGTTTTGGTGGTGCTTTTTAGTGTGGGGGCTATGCATGGAGGCTTAAATAAGTTGTGACTGTAGACAGATCTTGTACATGCATGCCAGAAAATCGTATATCGTATATATGGTGCGAGTGGTGTTGATATGGGAGAGCTTCTTTCTCTAGTTGGGGTTTTTAAGCCTATGAAGGTTAATTGGTGTTTGACTAAGAGGAATGATGGACTGGTTTTGGTGATCCCCGATTCTATTGATGAAGACATTGATTATTTGTTGAACCCTGCTCTAATCTGCATGTTTATTGGTGATGAGGTTTTATGATCACTGCAAATGTAATAACACTATTGGATTGTGTAATGGTATGTGTTTTTCAAATGCAACAATTTTGAGATATGTCTATTCATTATAATATTATGAATTAGAATAATATAAGTTTGCATTATATATATATATATATATATATATATATATATATATATATATATATATATATATATA
>MU226100.1:571078-602880 GCA_018584345.1 Thuja plicata
CCCATGAAGGGACATGTCTCTCCTAGCCTCATTCCTAATATAAATGAAAGAGAGATTGTTGCATTTGGAAAAACACATACAACATAGAGTGTTATTACATTTGCAGCTATCCTAAAAACTTAACAATGCCAAAATGATTGGCCTAGCTTCTTACGCGAGAAAAAAAGATATTTGCTACCCTATCTTCTATTATTTAGTAAGATGTAAATAGTTGCTTAGAAATGAATAGTCACCATGAACTTGCCACCCCAATATTTTTTCTATTGCTAGGTACATGTGTTATTCCATCCTTGTTGGATAGTGTCAAAACACTTGATCACCATGCCCTTGACAATTGACCAAACAAGCAACTATGCTGCATGCTTCAAAAAGCCTTGGGTCACACTAAAAAAATCACTGCAAATAATATTGTCAAGCTAATTAATGTATTCTTATTGGTAACTAGAAATAAAGATAGACGTAAAATGAAGCCTATCATCTCTATTGTAGTTGTGAGTGATTTGGCAATAGTTTTAAAGAATTGTAGCATTTGCTGGTGAACATGCAACACCACGAAGCCTTTATAGGTTGCTACTAGTGGCTTGTACCCTTGTTGCAGGTATCAACTAGTTTGTTGTAGGGTCTTTCCACCTCGCTATGAATGACTTGACACCTTGCTTTAGAAATTTTGCAAATTAAACCCATTTGTCCACCTAGATTGATCCACTTTTCACACCACCATTTAATAAAAGGTTTGTTTTGAAATAGCTTTGTTTATAATATTCAATTTCTTACCATACAAAAGGCTACAAATCTATGACATGCACTTGAAAGAGTAGGAACTTTGTTGTTATATGAATAGAACAATAATCTATTAAGGTGGAGTTAGAAATTAAAAAATAGCCCATGCAAAGAAGATAAATTCAACCATGATGCTTCAAATATTGCAGAATACAAATGAAGCTAATTTTGATGGAAGTGGCTAAACGTTTGGACAAAATGCATTTTTGAAATATGGAAAACACTACAGATTTTTGTTAAAATTTTAGCATTTGTTCTTTATGATCTGCATTCTGCATCCCCTGTGCTATAAATCCTCAATTAAAAAAAAAAAACAGTATATTTTTGTCATTTTGAAGATTTTCTAAAAAAAATTGTCTTTAGTAAGTATTGTCTAGACTTTAGCCAGCCCCAATTTTGATATTTAAAATACAGTTGAAGAAAATCAAAATGAAGCAATTATCTCACTTCTCTAAATGCATAATATGTCCGCATTTAAAGGCAAGGTTATGTCAGAAATATATTAATTGATCCCTCTACAGCTGCAAGATTCAAAGTTATTAACATAAAACATGTTTCAGTTCTTCAAAAATGTGTTGCAAAAACTTGGAAGAAAACCGGAGAAACTGAACTGTTACAGAGAGGGGACAGAATTCAATCGAGGCAAACTCGGAAATCACAAAAACGTCTATGAAGAAGATAAATTAACAGAAGATGCTTCTGATTGGCAAAATATAAATGCCTTCATTCTGGTCTTGAGAATGGACTTGAATTTTTCTCCTCATTCTTTCTGTTCTGATAAAGAATTAATGTATTTGATCTGAAATGTTAGCTAAAAAAATCTACATGATCTAATTCAGAAGAAAGCATATTGATAGTTTCAAGAACACAGCAAAAAGTAAAGGAAGCACCAGTCAATTGCCAAATATAGTAATCAAAAGCACAAGTAATCAAAGGCATTAGCTTGCTTGCATAATACAACAGCAGTAGTCAAGCAAACTATTCTGCTTTTCAAATTGTGTGTAATAAATCACTCGAACAAGAAGCCAAATCAAATTCAATATCCAATATGATGTTCAGAAATCAAATAGTTTATACTATTCTGAATACTATGAGTAATCTGACTGTCGAGAAATTAAAGAGCTTATGCTATTTGGAACTCTGTTTTCTATCTGACAGTTCAGAAATGGGGGAGCAAATGCTAAACTACTGTATTCAATACGAGACCTCAGAAACCAAAGAAAGTATATATTCTAAACCCGATATTCAGCCTGAGGTTCAAAGTCAAAGAGCTTCAGCGATTCTGAAAATCATACATGTAACTAAAGATGATCAAGTCTTGTGGAATACAGAAGTTCTAAAACTGGAGATAAACATCTGGCATTCCATATATCGGTATCTTGACCAGAAAAATGAATAAAAATATTTTGTCAATAAGTCTGATAAGGCATAAAAAAATTAGGCACCTTCAGGGGGAGGAGCTATACGCCTGTAGATGGCCTGAAATGTTTGGCCTTCATTTCTTGCTACCTTCTGTCCTTCCTCGGTGGCAGTGGTCAAGAGCTTCACCACAGGATCCATTTTCAGTTCCTCTTGGCCAACCTCTTCAAATAGAGGGTGTGCATCCAAGCAACCTTTCATCCATTCACCGAGCTCTTCGACATCAGTTACAGTATAAAGAATTCCTCCAACAGCCATGGCATATGCATATTCTGCAAGCAAAGAAACGGTAATAACTCTACGCCGGTGATTCTTCTCCTTGAAGTGTGGATCCGGGAAGAGGAAAAACATTTTCTGGAGCTGTCCCTTCTCAAAATAATTCGGCAGGAACTTCATGGAATTTGTTCTCACTACAGAGATATTCTCATAATGGCCCGGATTCGCTTTTCTCAAAGCCAAAATTCTTTCTTTAACATACTCGCTTACCTTGTCGCGGAGCTCCATGCCTATCATTAGGGTCGATGGGAAAATGCGTGAAAGCTGCACCAGAAGCCCACCAAAGCCGCAGCCAATGTCTGCAAACCGTATTTTCATTTCTTCACCAGTTGAGGCGGAACATGCGTTCGCTGGTTTCAAATCCTTAAAGTCCGAGACTTCCTGTTCTTCTTTAGCTTCGCCATTAGGGTTAGGCGCTGGAGATTTGTTGTCTTGGTGGTGTTTTGTGGAGAAATATGAAGGAAAATGGTCGGCATAATCGAATTGTGCCGGACAGAGAGGTACAGGAAAGTGCGAATCGCTGAGAGGGTTGCTGTGAGCTCGCGCTCTGTAAAAACGCTTCCTTGGATGCTTCACGGACGCGCCATGCTCTCCAGCATGCGACATTGCTCAAATTCGAGGGTTTTCTCGGACAAATATAACTAAATATGACGATCCTGCGGTTAAAACTTATAACACTTTAATATATAAGGTTACATTAGGCTCGTGCTCCGAAGCACAATATAAACCCTAATCTTGTCATATTTAGGTCAAAAACGACAGCCATTCTTGCTTTATCTAGACTAAACTACTCGAGAGTCGCATCTACACACGGGATCAATTTAAAGCGAAAACTGGTACTCGTGAGCTATGGATAGTATTCCTACCGCGAACCAAACTTTGTCGAATTTGACGGGATTTCAAGCAGACGAAACAGAAGAGCTTAATGACATCACACCTCCAGTGAAGAAACAATGCACAGAAAGCCGACCAGAAGAAGAATCTGATCAGATTAATCACCAAGAGCCGAACTTTAACGATAGTAGCGCTAGAGAACCGTCAGAGGCGTTGTTTTCTCTGTGTCCCGCGGTTCATGAGCTTCCTTTACGTCCTCCTCCTGCAATAGAAGCGAACTATGTTCAATATTATGTCGTAGGTAAAATTCTTTCAAATATTTTACACAAATCTGCTTAGTTCCTTATAATATTAGAACTCGGAAGTTAATGGATTTTTGGTGTTGGATTTTGAGTAGATTTTCTGAAGCCAGAACACGATCAGTATATTTACAGACACGCGAACGGGTAAAATCTTGGCTGCTTAGAGCTAATCACCAAATATCAAAAGTTAAAGATTGAATATCAAAATTATAAGAAGAAAATATTAGGAATATCAAATATATCAAATTTATTCTGTATAGTTATACATCTGTGAAGGAAAAAGTAGAGTTTAATCTATATCTCATTAGTTGTACCGTTTCATTCAAGGCTATGCGTGATCGGCCTGGCATCCACGCATGTTGCTCTGGGAAAAAAGCCGGAGGTTAAAGCTGTGGACTTCAATGTTGGAAAATCAAGCCGCAGCGACATTAAGGTCACTGGAAAGCGAAAAAAGGTATCTTCCTCAATTTCTCCCTTAAGAAATCAAATTAGCCTTTGTGTATTCAGGCCCTAGCTTTTCGGTTCTGGCCCCCCGATCACTCTTTTAACTTATTTTCTTTATACTGCCACCGGATGAACTGTTTGCTATGTGAAATCTAGTCTACGCGGTTGCTTTTGCCATTTGGTTTCCTTTTTCGATTAAATTTTTTTTGACAACAAGAGCTTCTAGTCATCTGAAATGTGCCCTAAAAGTTCAGTAAAAGGCACAGACAAGGCTCAGAAGCCTATGAATTTCATAAAACATTCCTAGAAGCCGGAGGTTAGCTTTATGGAGATTTCCAATATTGGTACAGGCCCTAGGGGATTCCAAAGTTGTTGGAAGCTTACCAGCATGTCCCAACCATGTCCTATGAAGTCTAGACCCTAAAGCTGTTTCAGGCCCCAGTGGATTCAATAATCTGCGGAAGCTTTCCGGCATGTCCCAAACATTTCCTTCTGCATTTTCCTAACCTAGCCATGTCTACTTTATAGAAAGTCACACAGTTTCTGTTGTTTCTGGACCCAGACATCTTTGCTTCGTCACTCACATTTCTAAAATAGATCATAGACCACAATTTTAATGCTTGGTAACACAAGGAATCGCCATCTCCCTTTGGGTGACCGTCTATGGTACCAATATTATTAAAAACACAAACCACATAAGCTCCCAAGTTAAAGCATTATAAAAGCTAAAAAGAAACGATTATTTAATAACAAGGCAGAGATTAATAAAGTAGCGATTAGAGGAGGCAGCGCTTGAGTTTGTTACGGATTGATCATCAAAGGGATGTGACCCTTGGTGAGAAGTCATCCCTCCTTTGAATAAAAGGCATACGCTGAGGTATAAAAGGAAGATGGATTCATTTGGGAAAGATATCCGGGGAATAGAATCAAGAAATGGAATTAGAATTCTGAGTCTGAGTTTATTATAGAAAAGGCGGCGATTAGTTTAGAGGATACACCTCATTTTTGAAAGATGTTCTTAGTAAGAGTTGTGACCATTCGTTCTTTCTGAGGTTTATAAAGGAAGAACTTCATTTGGAGAAATAGCAGGCTGGTAATCAATCAAAAAATACAGAAGATTAGTTCTAATATATTTATGTTTTTCAATCTGCATTCAATCAAGTATAAACCAGTGATTCAGGAAGGATAGATCAGAGCAGAGTGTTTTGAGATATAAATTGCATTTCAGAAATAAGGCAGCCATTTGTATTTAGCAGAATAATTGGTATACCCCAATTAGGGGACATTACATAAAACCATAGACCAATTTCTATACTAAAACAAAAGCCTAAATTAATTTGGGTGTAAAATGTCTCTCAACACAAATTTTTAATGCTACTAAATTATTCTTGGTGATGAAGGAATCCTACCATTAATGAATGATGAGATCAGAAAACTAGAATTTTATACATATGATTGAACTTTCAGCTTCAATTATTGGCACATTCAGATATTCCTTTCTTTATTTCTATAGTTGAGCTAAAAGATTGAATAAAATTATGGTTTTCTGAGCTCAATATCCATTAATGTTAGGATTCCTTCATGACCAAGAATAATTTGGTACCATTAAAAGTTTGTGTTGAGAGACATTTTACACCCAGATTAATTTATGCTTTTGCTTTAGTATAGAACTTTGTTATGGGTTTCCTTGGTTGTTTAATTACAATATTCCACCCTCCTTTGTTTCTCCCTAGAAATCGCTATGAATGATTCTTCAAGAATTTAGTTATAGCTCTTATTTGAAGTAGAAAAAATAGCCCTTAGAGAATACTAGCTGTATGTTCAAGGAACTCGAGGAAGAAAAATCTCAAAGAGGCTCATCCTTGTCTTCCTCACATCCTTTTTGACCTCCTCAAATGGTGATTTCCCTTCCATTCCCACTTCATTTCATCTTCTCTCTTCCCTCACATCATTCTTCCCAATCTCAACCATTCACTGCTACATTCTCAACCCATGATCCCCACTAGTGATGATAGCTCCAACCCTTGGGACACTTGCATTCCTCTTGGCCATCAATCCTGAGGTTTTGGATCCCACAATGTTTTTTTTGTGTGTATAAGCACACATATAAAGAAGGTTTGATTGACAATAAATTGACCTTTTTGACAAGTTGTGCATGGTTTAAGATAATATGAAAGATAAACTTTTTCTCATTACACAAGAAAAAGAAACCACATAAATGTGTTGCTAGAACACCTTTGGGTTCTTCATTCACCTCCATATTGCTATAGTAGATTAAGAAGATGTTGCGTTGAGCATATTAAGTGCATTGTTAATGCTAACTTACTTTGATGCTTAGGTATTTCCGGGTGGAACATGACTAACGAAAGTTTCTATGCATGGAATACAAACTTCTTACATTGCTTGGAAGATATGAAAGTAACTTTGGTCTTCAAAAGGGATATCAAGATGTGGATGAAATTGTTGTATTTGATAGACTAGTATTGTGACTTGGTTTTCTAGGTGTCATCTTGGTCATAGAAAAGTGACTTATTGAGTTAAATGTTACAAACCTTTAGTGGCACTACATTGCAGGTGACTGTATTAAGGTTTTCTATGTGTCGTCTTGGTCATAGAAAAATGGCTTATTAGTTAAATGTTACAAATCTTTAGTGGCACTACAATAGAAGTGACCATATTACATATGTGCTTGATTCTATAATCAAATTTGCACTATTGATGGGAATTTGATATCCTTACCTTGTTGGTTCCCTCCAAGGGAGTATGGTTGATAATGTGCTCCAGTTGCATGACATACATGCTTAACTGGATCTTGTGCAACAATGTTCCTTTGGTTCCCACCATTCATGATGACATGAAGAGGGTGCCTTGTGATAAACACTTGGTTTGAAACAAATGATCTCATTCTTTGATTGTATCAAAAGTGGAGTTACTAGTGCAATGATAGGTGTGATCTCAATCAGTGTCTTCTTGCATAGGTTCTTATGTGAATTGTACAATCAAAGATTGTTGTGCAATGCATTCATAAACATTGTGGGTGTTGATCATGTAGCCCCTACACTTCTTCCCCTGGTTACTCCTGCCCTTTTTTTGGAATGGGTGATAAAGCCTTTTGTTGTATTGAGATTTGCTTTTGCTAATCTCCTTGGCATGGGGTTTTCACCCTTGCATACGAGTTTTTATGTATACTATGTTAAATAATTGTCATTGATGTAAAAGCTTGATACATGCAAAAGATATAAGAAACTGAAAGCTAGAAAGAATATGTTGTTGCGTTAAAAATATTTCACCTAATGTTTGATATTGCTAAAAGAAGGTAAGCATTACCAAGAAAATAAAGGAAAGCAAATCGCATAAATTTGGCAGTCACTTTTAGAAGTAAAGGAAAAAAGAATGTTTGAGGATATGATAAGATAAACTAAATTTGATTTATGTCATAAAAAGAAAGATTGAAGGTGTCATAAAAAAGAAAGATTAAGTGTCTTATGTTGAACACAATTTGGTGTTGAGAGGGGCGGGGGTCAATCAACACACTTAAAATGTTAACAATATTTTCCCAGATCTGAAATAACTTAATTAGTGATCAACAAAAGATATAGTAAAGATTCCAAATACACATGAACACCGGATTTATGTGGAAAACCCAAGAAGGGAAAAACCATGGTGAGAAATGTACTCACTATATCCAAATATCTAATTACAATGTTTTAGGTTAGAAGCCAAGGAACTCACTATCCCTACCAATTTAGGCACACTGCTAGGATTACACTAATCCTTAATGAACAAAGAAAAGAATCTCACTGATTCAACAAAGATATAATTGAAACTTCTAATCAACAGTAATGACCTTCCAGTCTGATCCTTCAAACAACTTCTCAGTTTTGCCTCGTTCGCACAATCTTGCCTTCACATTTAAGTCACACAAATTTCACAGTTATTCTCACTCTCATATCATTCTCATTCTTTTCCATCAAAGTATATAGTGTTTTGTCCATCGGAAACACCAACAAGGTCGGCCATAGAAAAATAGGCATTATTAATACAAGGTCGGCCACTTTGAAAAGAAATACTCAATGCGGTCCACTTCAGGAAGTAGAGAGGACCCAATTACATCCCACAAGATCTTTTTTGAATAATATAATTAATCTGTAAGCATTGCAACTTATTTCAAAGCCGGACCCAAAGGTAACGTGTGAAAATGCATTAAAAATAAGTTACTGACTGACCCCCAAATCTTTCTCCAATGCATGAAACGCCATCCGAAGTATGACACGACATAGAAAAAGCATCTTAAATCTCTTATCTCTCCCCTTGACCTATATCCAGACCCAACCAACATGAATCAAGTCACCGCAAATAGCTGAGTTGGCCAAAAGCCAACACAAACAACAATTTAGTGCATGTGACAACAAATCTACACCTGCGGAGCAAACCAACTAGAGATATCTGAATTGAAACACCACACAAACCTTCTGACCAAGTCCACCAAACCGCATGCCCTGAAATTCCTTTGTGGAGAAATACATGTCATTCTCCAAGCTTATCCAAACCATCCTGACAGTCAGTCTTACTATTAACCAGTTACCAAATAGCGCGTTATATCTTTGTCAAACAATCAGTTTGGGAACCTATCCACATGATATTCAATATTTACAAAAATCGGTCATTAAGTCCAGAGCGGCAAGCATCCATCATTTCAAGACATTTTTTAATACGATCTTCAAATACTCTTTCTTGCATATTTGAGTCTTCGGGAATCAAAGCTTCTTCATCAATCAATGTCATAGCACCAGTAACTTCCTTAATCCTCTTTTCAAATCTTCTTCTTCAATCAATGTCATAGCCTCAGTAACTTCCTTAATCCTCTTTTTAAATATTCTTCATCAATCATGACCTCAACAAGTAAATCCATTGCAGATAGACATTAATGCCAAACTAGAGATGATTGACATCAATGACAACACAAACCATAATGCTATCATCATAATAAGAAAGATTTGACGTGACATAAAAAGAAAGATTTTATGTAGATTTGATAAGGTTTCGTGATCAGATTTGGGTGCACAAGATATATTAGAAATCTTCTATTTTGAGAATCCAAACTACAAGATTTTTAGTAGTTTATTCTTGAAGAGTTTAATGGATATTTGTGAAATAAAGAAAGGAAAGTGTAGTTGAAGAAGATAATTTGATCGGCTCTGCAACTTGGCGACATTGACGAGGACGGAGTCAGAACGACGTCCTCGGCTAACAACAGTTAATGCTGGTCTTTCGTACCCCTACTCCCTTCGTTTTTAGGTGTTGTGCTGATTATGGGCTCACATTCACCGGGCAGAGAAACCGCGGAGGCTAGGGTTAGAACTTTCAAGTAGGTGCTCAGCAAGGAAGTGGCGCTACCTTCTAGAGCCAAGTTCGTGGTTCATGGTAGAAGAAATCTCGACCCCGAAGATGGAGCCAGTAATCAAGGTAAGGATTCTGCCCTTGCTATTGCTTGTATTATCAGGCCTAATGAACAAATGTCCATGACTATCGAGGCGGAGAAGAATAAACTTAGGAACTCGATAGTTTTTCTTGCAGCCCAAGACATTAATAAACTTCCTTCGAGAACTTTCCTTAATGATTGGATTCACAAAATTTGGGGCAAAAATTTTGGTTTTCATTTCTCATTTCTTCGGATAATCCTAAAAGGCTTGTTTTTTATCTTTTTCACTAACCCTAACTCCCAAAGAGAGATTGTCAGCAAACAATTTTGGAAAATTGGCTCTACTTGTTTTAGGGCATTGCCATGGTTGCCTGATGCTGTCCATAATGAGGTTTTGGCCCTATCAAGCCCACGTATTAATGTTGTCAACCTTCCTCCCTTCATGTGGAATATTATACCGCAAGCCTTGGAACCAATTGGCACTGTCCTACGAGTTGATAGAATTGACAACTTGCTTCCTCATACGGATGCTAGGGTATTGATTACGATTAACCCGGGGAAAGATTTACCTGGAGAAATTGTTTTTGAACTTGTTGACCAATCCTACGCATGCTCTATATCCTTATTGGGTGGTCTTAACTCTTTTTTCCTATGCATAAGAGAGGGCCACTTGAGACATGATTGTCCTCTCTTAAAAAAGAAGATGAAAACTCGTTTACCCAGTTCTGATAACATAGGTATTAAGGGTGCTGCGAAACCCATAAAACAAGCTAAGAACTCTCGAAACCTAGATGTGGCTCCTCCTATAGCTTTAGATACTCTTAAGGCTTCTTTAGACTTGTTGAGAATCACCTTCAATAAGAACTCTCGCCCCATCCCTCCTGCTATGCCTAACCTTGATGATTTGGACTCCTTGCCCCAAGTTAAAGACATTGATTTTGGTCTAGCTTCTCGAGATCCCAAGCCTAAACACAGGACTTAGAATGCTCAACAGATTGTTCTTAATAAGATTAAAAGGATTTCGGGCCTCAAACACAGATTTAGGAATCCTCCTCCTTTAGGGACTCCTGTGAGTGAGCCAGCCAATACCTTCCCCAAGCAGAGCTCTTCTTTAGGAGAAAGTAAAAATGTGGTTGAGGGGGCCACTTATGGTAGGCAAAAGGTGGCACCCCCATGTTCGGGCCCTAATGAGACTGGTAGGGTTGAAGAGGATCCCCATGGTGGGCTAGATGCTATCAGAAAAGCATATGATATTGATGATAAGTTGAACTATGTCTTGATTACAGTTGTCTCGGCTCCATTACCATCTTTCCCCACTCCCAAGGTGAGTCATTCCATTCCCATGTAAAATGGCCATGTTTCACCAGACACCACCACCTCACAGTTGGATGGGGATGAGGATGAGCCTATCTCTGAAGAGGGTGAGATCAAGGGGCCAGAGTTGGCTATTGTTGAGTTCAAGGAAGGGTTGCAGGGTGGGTTTGTTTTCAATGCTAAGAAGAAATGCAGGAAGCCTATAGCTGGCAGAGCTAGTTTAGAGAGTTGTGGGGTAGGAGAAAAGCTGCAGGTTGGGAGCGAGGAGTGTAGGGTCAAAAGGAAGAGAGGTAGGCTGCCCAACAATGTTTCCAGTATCAAACCATTGACGATCCAAAAGAAAAGTTTACCCAATTGTTTCAAGAGCTTTCAAGCTCCCATGGAAATTGACTCTGAATGTTGCTTATGGAGGTCAAGTGCGCATCTTGGAATGTTAGGGGCTTGGAATCCCCAGACAGAAAGTATGTCATTAGGAGGTTTCTTAAGATACATAAAGGTTTTGACTTTCCACTGTTACAAGAAGTTAAAGCAGTTGGGTTTACCTTAGATGTGGCTCTGAAATGCATCTGGTAGGATGCTAAGGTTTTTTACACCAATCACCGAAAAGGAAAAGGGGGATGTGCTATTTTTATCAATGTCAGGTGGCATAAAATGATCCTTGACTAGGGTTGCTCCCCATGCAATAGAATTGTCTGGGTGATTCTGAATCATGAAGGGTTCGAATTTGGTCTCTGTTCGGTATATGCACCCAACGATCACTATGATAGGATAAAGGTATGTAATTGGATGTGTAGCATGAAAGATTTACCATGGATTGTTGCAGGGGACTTTAACATGGTGGAATCCCCACAGGATAAAGGGGGAGGGTCTAAAATGGAGTGGAAAGGTAATGAGAAATACTTTTTGTCCAAAATGATCAGTAAACTCAACTTGTTTGATCCCCTTGCTGGCCAAAAGATAGAATACAATGGGATATGGCCTACATGTTCTAACATTCAAAAGGGGACTAGAAGGATCTATTGCAGGTTGGATAAATTCTATGTTAACAAAGACTATTTTAGTTTCAAGAAGGATAACAATGGAGTGAGTGTTAGGGTTGCCCTGTACACTTTGTCTGATCACCACCCTATAGTCTGCTCAATCTTTTAGCTGAGGAGAACCTCACATCCCAACAAGGGCCTTAATTCCTTTACCCTTAATACAACTCTCCTCGGGGATGAAGACATCAACGTTGTTGTTCTTATGATCAGGTGGTTCAACAATGATATAGCTAATCATCAGAGTGCTATTGAGAAATGGATACAATGTATTGATAGTTGGAAAACCACGTTTCAAGTGGCGGGCAAGAAAAGAGCCAAAGACTCTAGGAGAGTAGAAGCCGATTTACACAGTAAGCCGATTTTGTCAGGCAAAACAAGCTATTCAAAAAGATCCTGCTAATAATGAGGCTCTGGAAAGCTTAACTCACACCAAGAACTCACTGAGAAGAATACAAGATCCATGGTGCCAAGACCAGAGCCAGAGTTAATTGGATCAATGATGGAGACAGGGGTTCCAAGTTTTTCTTCTAGTTGCTCAAAAACAAAGAAGCCAAAGTCAAGATTGACTGCATTTGCAAGAAAGGCACTACTATCAGTTCTCAGAAGGAGATTTTGCAAGCCTTCGTAGATTTTTACTCCAAGCTCTTCACCTTTGAAGAAGGGACAACTATGGAAGAGGTGAGGGACAAGATCAAGGATATTATTCCTCCTCAACTAATCGAGGAGGATGCTCTCGCTTTGAGCAGACCTATTTCAGTAGATGAGATTAATGGGGCTATTCTTAACATGAGTAATGAGAAGGCACCTAGGCCTGATGGGCTACCTATTGAATTTTATAAGGAGAACATTGATTTGATTGGACAGGACCTTCTTCAGGTATACAATGAGGCTATAGAGGAAGGATCACTAGGATCAGTGATCAATACAGGAACTATTAAGCTCATCCCCAAAGACGGAGATAAGACACTTATCAAGAACTGGAGGCCAATTACCCTTCTTAATGTTTCCTATAAAATTTTGGCCAAACTACTAGCTAGTTGCCTAGTGAGTATTCTCCCTAGAGTGATCAGCCCCACCCAAACTGGGTTTGTGAAAGGAAGGTACTTACTGGAGAATCTTATCACTTGTTGGGAGGCCATGGATTGGGCCAAGACTTCCAATCAACATGTCAGTATGCTATTGATTGATTATGATAAGGCTTATGACAAGATTGAATGGAGATTCATCTTGATGATGTTAGAAGCATTGGGATTCCCCAAAGTATTCAATCAGATGGTTTTGTCACTGATGAAGGGAGGTACAACTACTGTGGAGATTAATGGGATTAGATCTGGATCCTTCCCTCTTTCTAGATCTATCAGGCAAGGATGCCCACTTGCCCTTGCCCTTTTTGTAATTGCTGCAGACTCACTGTTCTCTAGTCTGAGGGACAATTCAATCTCTCCTAGAATAAAGGGTATTTTGTTGCCTGATAATAAGGAATTGTTTAATGTCCAGTTTTCAGACGACACTTCCATCATCATAGAGATGAATGAGATTAACTTTAGTAATCTCATGGTCAAACTGGAGTTATTTTGCTCGGCTTCAAGTAGCAAAGTGTCCATCCCTAAATCCACAATGTTGGGTTGGGAAGACTCCCCACCTAGCTAGTGTAAAATTTTTGATTTCTCCTGGGGAGGTCCCCTCCATCAGATAAGATACCTGGGCATACCCTTCTCAGTCAATCCTGATTTGAAATCTATGTGGGAGTGGGTTAAAAATAAAATTGAAGGGAAACTGAACAAGTGGAACAAGTTCCTCTCTCTGGTGGGGAGACTACAAGTCTGTCAAAAGATTCTCTCTCTATACAGTTTACTAACCGGCCTGGCTATTTAATCAATCACAAATCAATTTTATTCAAAAGGTCATCAGGGACTTTTTATGGTTTGATGGAAAAGGAAATTAGAAGAAACATGTAGTAAGGTGGGACTGGTGCATCAAGAGTATTGATCAAGGAGGACTGGGCTGAAAGAGCTAAGGTGGCAAGACATTGCTTTGGCGGTCAAATGGATTGCCAAAGCCACTCAAGGGGATGAGCCTTGGAAGGTTTTGGTCAGGAACAATATTAGCAAAGCCACACCTGCCCATGTTAAATCTTGGAAAGGCCTGCCTATTAATGACCTTCTGTTAGGGAAGTTTAAATTGAAAGTGGCAGGGTCTACTATATTTCAGTCTATTTGGAAGGGATGGGAAGAGGCTAGACATTGTGTTTCAGGTAATGGAATCTTTGATCATAACAAGAATATATGTGGAGAAAAGTCTATTTTGTGGAATCTTAGCAAGGGAGATAAACCTCTTGCTCTACTACAAGGTTGCTTTGCAAGGAAATGAGATTCTTTGGGCATCAGTTCTGTGATGTCCCCTTTTCAAATAAGGATTTAATAACTAATAATATTAAAATATCATATTAATAATATTATTAATAAAATCGATATACGATTAAATAAGTTTTAATTTAAGATTTAAACTTGTTATTAAAAGAAACAAGCACAACATAAGAAACCATCACTAGTCATGAATAAATAATATATGTCCCTCGATTGATATATGTATTCTAAATCCTTTACCATTAAAATGTAGCTTTTCAAATTATCATATCTATTACATTTAAGTAATTAATTGAGTAATAGATCATATTGTTATGATTAAATATCATTATATTTAATAAATTATTATGATAATATATAAGGTATATATTATAAATTTTATTGTCAATATATTTAATTAATCAAATCTCATTATATTACAATAAGTTATTTTAATAATGATACTATATAATATAATATATATAGTATATATATTATATTATAAATGACATTAATATGTCTTATTGCAAATTAAAATAACTATAGTAATATATATTATAAATATTATAATATATATATTAAAAAACAAAAGAGAGCTCGGTTTATAAAAGGGCCTGCGGTTAACTATGGTCGCCACTTTAGAGGGGCGACTGGCATCGCAGCCCCACGTCTACGACCAGTCGCACCACCTAAGGGGGCAACGAGTGTGGAGGGGACGTGACTCCCCCTCCACATCATATAGATATAGACAACGACCAAGGTTTGAGGGGGAAGAAAACAGGAAAAAGGAAACGAAAAAAGGCAGAGACAGTAACCAACGACAAGCGGTTTGATCATTGGTATGATATCCAACATTTACAAATTTCTTCTTTTCGATATATATATATATATATATATATATATATATATATATATATATATATATATATAATTATATTGATATTTTTATATCTATATCAAAATTAATTGAGTCATATTTTACTGACATTTATGGTTCATAAATAATTTCATATTAATGAATATTTTTCCTTGACATTATCTATGGAGATAATAGTAATGAATTTTATATTATGTTTTCTGGTGGCGATAATGAATTCACACTCCCTCTAGTAGCTCGGATATATGAATATGATATTCGTCCAAAGCTACAACGAGATCAACTTAATTGGCAATTCAAGATTGTTATAGCCCCGTTGCCAATGGCAATTCGAGGTTGGTATAGCCCCGTTGCCCAATTGAGTCTGATGGCAATTTGAGGTTGATATAACCCCGTTGCCAGATTCATGGCAATTCGAGATTGGTATAGTCCAGTTGCCAATTTGAGATTATTATAAGCTCGTGTAGGCAGTATATATACTGATAGCCAGTCATATGCATATGCGTAGGCTTGGATAACGTCTATCGTTTCCAAGAGATCTTAGGAGCAGTGCTCTATGTGAAGATGTGCCAATAGCTCGGTTGCTTAGAGTGAATCTTATATCCCTCAAGCCGAGAATGGGGAATTCTGTGAGGCCCGACCTAGAGGCAGCTCCTAGGGTCAAATCCCCTTACTTAGAATAGAGTATGAGTCATATAAATATTATGTAATATTTTCTACTAATGTCGGTTTTGCAAGAAATTTCATAAGGAGAATAATTAGGGACATTACAATGGCATCAGAGCATGACCTTGCCATCCTGTAGGGTGAATGATAAATTAAGGACCATTTTAGCGAATAGAAGGAAATATGCAATGTGTGAATGGAGTGTATACTTGTGTATGTTAAATGTACCTACTTTGTGTCTTCATATATTTCATAATTTCAAATATGTTTAGTTCTGCTATGGTTTGATCTAGAACAAGAAGAACAACTAGAGAAAGATGAAATTAAAGTTTTGGCAAAATAAATTGGCACCATTATAGAATAATCTATAAGATCATTTCTCTAGATGATGAGAGAAACTTGTCTTAACTTGCCAAACTTTTTTTATCAAATCATAATGGGGAAAATTTATAATTGCTTGAGGACAAGCAATTTTGGGGAAGGGCAGACTGTGATGTCCCGTTTTCAAATAAGGATTTAATAACTAATAATATTTAAATATTATATTAATAAAATCGATTTATGATTAAATAAGTTTTAATTAAAGATTTAAACTTATTATTAAAAGAAACAAGCACAACATACGAAACCATCACTAGTCATGAATCAATAATATGTCCCTTGATTGATATATGTATTCTAAATCCTTTACCATTAAAATGTAGCTTTTCAAATTACCATATCTATTACATTTAAGTAATTAATTGAGTAATAGATCATATTATTATGATTAAATATCATTATATTTAATAAATTATAATGATAATATATAAGGTATATATTATAAATGTTATTGTCAATATATTTAATTAATCAAATATTATTATATTACAATAAGTTATTTTAATAATGATAATATATAATAGAATATATATAGTATATATTATAATATATATTATAAATGACATTAATATATCTTATTGCAAATTAAAATAACTATAGTAATATATATATATTATAAATATTATAATATCTATATTAAAAAACAAAAGAGAGCTCGGTTTATAAAAGGGCATGCGGTTATCTATGGTCGCCACTTTAGAGGGGCGACTGGCGTCACAGCCTCACAGCTGCGACCAGTCGAACCCCCTAAGGGGGCGACCGGTGTGGAGGGGACGCGAATCCCCCTCCACATCATATATATAGACAACGACCAAGGTTTGAGGGGGAAGAAAACGGAAAAGGAAACAAAAAAGGCAGAGACATTAACCAGCGACAAGCAGTTCGATCATTGGTATGATATCCAACATTTACAAATTTCTTCTTTGATATATATATATAATTATATAGATATTTTTATTTGTATATCAAAATTAATTGAGTCGTATATTTTACCGACATTTATGGTTTATAAATAATTTCATAGTAATGAATATTTTTCCTTGAGATTATCTATGGAAATAATAGTAACGAATTTTATATTATGTTTTCTGATGGAGATAATGAATTCACACTCCCTCTAGTAGCTTGGATATATGAATTTGATATTCGTTCAAAGCTACAACGGGATCAACTTAATTGGCAATTCGAGATTGTTATAGTTCCGTTGCCAATGACAATTCGAGGTTGGTATAGCCCCGTTGCCCATTTGAGACTAATGGCAATTCGAGGTTGATATAACCCCGTTGCCAGATTGATGGCAATTCGAGCTTGGTATAGTCCCGTTGCCAATGGCAATTTGAGGTTGGTATAGCCCCGTTGCCCATTTGAGATTGATGGCAATTCGAGGTTGATATAACCTCGTTGCAAGATTGATGGCAATTCGAGATTGTTATAGTCCCGTTGCCAATGGCAATTCGAGGTTGCTAAAGCTCCGTTGCCCATTTGAGACTGATGGCAATTTGAGATTGATATAACCCCATTGCCAGATTGATGGCAATTCGAGATTGGTATAGTCCTGTTGCCAATTTGCGATTGTTATAATCTCGTGTAGGCAGTATATATACTGATAGCCATTCATATGCATATGCGTAGGCTTGGATAACGTCTATCGTTTCCAAGAGATCTTAGGAGCAGTGCTCAATGGGATGACGTGCCGATAGCCCGGTTGCTTAGAGTGGATCTTATATCCCTCAAGCCGAGATTCGGGAATTCTGTGAAGCCCGACCTAGAGGCAGCTCCTAGGGTCAAATCCCCTTACTAACTTAGAATAGAGTATGAGTCATATAAATATTATGTAATATTTTCTACTAATGTTGGTTTTGCAGGAAATTTCATAAGGAGAATAATTAGGGACATTACAGTGGTATCAAAGCATGATCTTGCCATCCTGAAGGGTGAATGATAAATAAAGGACCATTTAGCGAATAGAAGGGAATATACAATGTGTGAATGGAGTGTATACTTGTGTATGTTAAATGTACCTACTTTGTGTCTTCACATATTCATGCATATATTTCACAATTTCAAATATGTTTAGTTCTACTATGGTTTGATCTAGAACAAGAAGAACAACTAGAGAAAGATGAAATTAAAGTTTTGGTAAAATAAATTGGCACTGTTATAGAATAATCTATAAGATCATTTCTCTAGATGATGAGAGAAACTTGTCTCAACTTAGCAAACTTTTTTATCAAATCATAAGGGGGAAATTTTATAATTGCTTGAGGACAAGCAATTTTGGGGAAGGGTGGACTGTGATGTCCCCTTTTCGAATAAGGATTTAATAACTAATAACATTAAAATATTATATTAATAATAATATTAATAAAACGATATATGATTAAATAAGTTTTAATTAAAGATTTAAACTTATTATTGAAAGAAACAAGCACAACATAAGAAACCATCACTAGTCATGAATCAATAATATATGTCCCTCGATTGATATATGTATTCTAAATCCTTTACCATTAAATTGTATCTTTTCAAATTATCATATCTATTACATTTAAGTAATTATTGAGTAATAAATCATATTGTTATGATTAAATATCATTATATTTAATAAATTATTATGATAATATATAAATAATATATAAGGTATATATTATAAATGTTATTGTCAATATATTTAATTAATCAAATATCATTATATTACAATAAGTTATTTTAATAATGATAATATATATAGTATATCTATATATTATATTATATTATAAATGACATTAATATATATTAAAAAACAAAAGAGAGCTCGGTTTATAAAATGGCTTGCGGTTATCTATGGTCACCACTTTAGAGGGGCGACTGGCATCGTAGCCTCACAGCTGGGACCAGTCGCACCACCTAAGGGGGCCACCGGTGTGGAGGGGACGTGACTCCCCCTCCACATCATATATATATATAAACAGCGACCAAGGTTTGAGGGACAAGAAAACGGAAAAGGAAACAAAAAGGCAGAGACAGTAACCAGCGACAAGTGGTTCGATCGTTGGTATGATATCCAACATTTACAAATTTCTTCTTTTTGATATATATATATATATAATTATATAGATATTTTTATATGTATATCAAAATAAATTGAGTCATATTTTACCGACACTTATGGTTCAAAAATAATTTCATATTAATGAATATTTTTCCTTGACATTATCTATGGAGATAATAGTAATGAATTTTATATTATGTTTTCTGATGGCGATAATGAATTCAGACTCCCTCTAGTAGCTCGGATATATGAATCTGATATTTGTCCAAAGTTGCAACGGGATCAACTTAATTGGCAATTCTTGATTGTTATAGTCCCGTTGCCAATGGCAATTCGAGGTTGGTATAGCTCTGTTGCCCATTTGAGACTGATGGCAATTCGAGGTTGATATAACCCCGTTGCCAGATTGATGGCAATTCGAGATTGGTATAGTCCTGTTGCCAATGGCAATTCGAGGTTGGTATAGCCCCGTTGCCCATTTGAGATTGATGGCAATTTGAGGTTGATATAACTCCGTTGCCGGATTGATGGCAATTTGAGATTGTTATAGTCTAGTTCCCAGTGGCAATTCGAGGTTGGTATAGCCCCATTACCCATTTGAGACTGATGGCAATTCGAGGTTGATATAACCCCTTTGCCAGATTGATGGCAATTCGAGATTGGTATAGTCTCGTTGCCAATTTGAGGTTGTTATAATCTGATGTAGGTAGTATATATACTGATAGCCAGTCATATGCATATGCGCAGGCTTGGATAACGTCTATCGTTTCCAAGATATCTTAGGAGCAGTGCTCTATGGGAAGATGTGCCGATAGCTCGATTGCTTAGAGTGGATCTTATATCCCTCAAGCTGAGAATCGAGAATTCTGTGAAGCTCGACCTAGAGGCAGCTCCTAGAGTCAAATCCCCTTACTAACTTAGAATAGAGTATGAGTCATATAAATATTATGTAATATTTTCTACTATTGTCGGTTTGCAGGAAATTGCATAAGGGGAATAATTAGGGACATTACAGCTTCTCAGATATTGTTCAGAATGGGGAGTTGGTCACTTGGAAAGAGTTGGTAGATAGGTCTAATTTCCCCCCCTCCCATTGGAGAACCTATTCCATCCTAAAGGAGGCAAGTCTACTTCTCAAATTGCCCAGACCCTGCTATGTTAATGTAGATAGGCTATCCTTGCTTAAATGGTCTGATGGTACCCCCCTTTGGAATACTAAAGCCAAATCTGTTTATAAGGTTATTGCTGGGACTAATGATATTTTTTATTATCTTAATGCATAGTGGAACCTTAATCTGGACTGCACTGCTTGGAGTAAACATCTTATAAAATGTGGCACACCCTGTTGAGCCTAAAATTTTGTGTTTCATGTGGCACCTTTTTCTGCATAGGTTACCTATTAAGAAACTGGATGGGGAGCAAAATTCCTGTTCCTTTTGCCGTAATTCTGAGTCTATTATGCATATTTCTTTTGACTGTATCTTTGCCAAGGCAGTATGGGTTCTCTTT
Source organism: Thuja plicata (assembly GCA_018584345.1). NCBI lineage: Eukaryota > Viridiplantae > Streptophyta > Pinopsida > Cupressales > Cupressaceae > Thuja > Thuja plicata. The sequence continues at coordinate 591,719 of MU226100.1, forward strand.
GGTCTGGAACTAAATGGCAATTTCTCTATGTTGGAGGTTGTTTCTGGGTCTTTTTGGGCTTGGATAAACGCTGCAATACTTTCTGGTATATTCTTTCTCTCTACATTCTTTGGCACATTTGCAAGCTTAGGAATGATGATATATTCAATAGTAGAGGTAGAATTCTTAATGAGTCTGTGCGGAGACTCATTGCTCAAAATATTGCCTTGAAGGTTACTTTGGTGGTACAAGTTAAGGAGCAGAAAGTGCTGAAGGTACTCAGAGAAGTACAGAGTGTCATAGACTAAGAGCAGGTGCCATTCTGCATGTCCACAAAGGCCAATGTGGATTTCGACTATGATCTTACCCTCAATCAAAGGCTGGAGCAGATCAAGGAAAATAAGAAGAAATAGGATGATAGAGCCAAAGAACTTGCAAGTCCCTCACAGGTTGGTAGTTTGGTAGCTGCCCCAGTTGCTGATTATTAGACAAGGACACATGCCCAGGCTTCCAGTATTGTGCCTCGAGCCCAAGATTCCAGTAAAACACCTCCTCTGCTTCCTTGGGAGGCATGGATGTCCAGTCCATATAATGTGATTGTACAAGACAACAAGAACCTGAAGTGGATGGATGGCCCTATGCCATGGACCACATGGTTTCCATTAGATTGATTTGTTCCTATTGTCTTGTATATGTGATGTTGCTCCCCCAATTTGATATTATGCTTTTGTAAGGGGATTTTGTAACTTCTGTATATTATTTGGTAGCTGTTTCAGGGTATGGTATACTTTTAAACTCTCGATGATGTAATGATTTTCCTATATTATGCTTAATAGAAAAAAAAAGTGTAGTTGAAGAAGATGATGTTTTTGTGATTAAGAAAAGTGTAGTCCAATAAGATGATTTTTTAGTGATTTAAAAATAAGAGATAACGTATGATGAAAAAAAAGACGAAGTACAAATTGTGGTTTATTGAGTAGAATATAGAGAAGTTTTATTGAGCAGAATACAAAGAAGTGTTTTTGAGAAGAGTGCTAAGAAGTTTTTTTAAGAAGAGTTTATTGGAGGTTGGTGCCTCATATTGAGTTGGTGCTCAGAGGGAGTTGATGCTTCTAGTAAGTTGGAGCTCACATTTCTAAGATTAGTGTCTTATGTGGGTTGTTGCCTACAATTTGTAAGAAGTTAATAAAAGTAATATTTTGCCATGGTTTTTTCCCTTAGGGATTTGTTTGCTTGATGTTTTTGAAGTTATATTTGCAGATTTGAAATAAGTGTAAAATGTCATCCTAATACTGATTCACCCCCCTTCTCAGTTATAGTTTGTGCTTTTCAATTGGTATCACAACACGGTTCCTTCATAAAAGAGCCTTACAAGCTTGAAGATGGATCTTGACAAGCACACGATGGCTGGTAATGAAGGACATGGTTTCCCCACTAATCAGGCTGCTTTATTCAACATAACAAATTATGCTTTTCGGAGCATAAGGATGGAAACGTGTTTAAGTGCACTTGGATTTGATATCTAGCAATCAATGATCGATGGTTACGCAACTCCAACATTTTCTCCAACTGATGTTGCTGGTAAAAAGGCTAGTGAATGTAATGCTAAGGCTAAGAATGCCATTGTATCTGGGTTGCCTAAATCTGAATTTGTTAAAGTAATGCATTGTAAATCTGCAAAAGAGATGTGGGAAAAATTGAAGAATATTTATAGAGGAGATGAAAAAGTTAAGAAAGCAAAGCTTCAAACTTACAAAGCACAGTTTGAGAGCCTCGATTGTAAGAAGAAGAAACTATTGGTCAATACTTACTTCATGTGGATGAGGTATCCAACACTATTAAAGGCCTTGGTGAAGAGATTGAAGAATCAAAATGAAATAACCCCCTAGGATATTATTTCCAGATTTTACCACAAAAATTTAAACAATCCACAAGTGGCAAGAATGTCCAACCAAGACTAGATCCATCCCTTGGGGTAATCAATTCATCATTTAGCCTTCAAAATAACTGCAGTGAGCTGATCAACTTTGAGTTTCAACTGATCCTTGATAATTTTATCTTGATCATACTCTCTCAATTACATAATTGGAGATTTTAATATTATTTCCAGATTTTACCACAGAAATTTAAACAATCCACAAGAGGCAAGAATGTCCAACCAAGACTAGATCCATTCCTTGGGGTAATCAATTCATCATTTAGCCTACAAGAGGCAAGAATGTCCAACCAAGACCAGATCCATATCTTGGGGTATCCAATCCATCACTTAGCCCACAAGAGGCAGGAACGTCCAATAGGGACTATATCCATCCCCTTGGGATAATCAATTCATCATTTAGCCCACAGGTGGTAGGAATGTCGAACTAGGACTAGGTCCATCTCTTGGGGTGACCAATTCATCACTTAGCCCACAAGAGGCAGGTTTGTCCAACTAGGACTAGATCCATCTCTTGGGGTAATCTTAACTTGCTTCTTATCTCATTCATAGGATTGTCGCTTCTCATTACCCTTCCATGTAGGGTTAAACTTAATTCTCAAAACCCTTGTTCCTCTTGTGTCCTCTTCTTGGTTTAGAAAGTTATGAATATCTCTTTTTGGACTGCTAAACTTTCATCCATGCAATATAGGGTTGGCTTTTGTCTATCACGTTCTATGGACTGTCATCTTATCTTTCAAGTCTACCTTTGATATAAGTCTACAACTATGTTCTTGAAGTTTTCCATAGACAAAATCCTTGGATTGCTCCAAGGGTTTTAGATTGTCCTGATGGTCTTTATTCACTGTAATAATTGATGTCTCCTCCAAAGAAATAAAAGGATAAATGATTAATCTCCTTCTTTATTTAGTTCTGAAACTCCTTATTAATTCACTCAAAAAATCGTTTCTTAATTCTGCTTATAGTTTTCTACTTAATATTCTTCAAAAATTTCTTCTCAAGAGGGCCTGATACAATATGCGCACAAATCTACTTAAATCTGCTCACGAATCTGGAAAATGTCTGCAAATAAGTCTGGAAAATGTCTGCAATAATTGCTTCAGAATCTGCTTATGAACTTCGATGTTTAATACTCGTGAGGTCTGCTCAATCTGCTCAGAAAGCCTAAAATAATTTGATTGTTAAACCTTCAAAACTCTGCCCAAAAAGTCTGCTCAAATCTTCTTTTTAATCGGAGTGATAATCAATTGAATCCATTATAAAATATGATCTCCAATAACTTTTTTTAATACCCTCCAAATACTACTTGTAATGTCCCTCAGGCTGGTAGGAAAGTTACTCTAATACCACTGTAATGTCCCCTTTCGGGATCACCTCATACTTTTCCCTAAAATCACAAATCCAAAATGAAACAGAAGCCAAAATGTTGTTAGAGTTGTAATTCTTACTCGAATAAGGTTAGATAAACTGTATAAATATTTGAAGTCTTATTCCTCATAGCAGGTTGATCTCCTTTATCAAATGTGATTCTTCTGCTTAGTCTGCTCTCAAAATCTAAATAATGCTCTTTTATTGTTGCTCATTTTTTGTTTGGAATGAAATCTTCTTTATACTTTATTGGTGAAAGGGTCACCTTTCATTAGAATTGAGTCACCACTTTTCATTGTTGCCTTTGAGAATAATATATTATTCCCCAAATTGCTCTCCCTTGGATGTCCTCAAATGAAACACTCTCCATTTATATCTTTGAATGTGGGAGAGAGTGGTGCCTCTTCATCATTTATGTCATTTGAAAGAATCACAAACCTTCGTAATTGTTCCTCTTTGAAAGATTCACAAACTTTCATAATTACGACCTTTTCAAAGAGTCACAACCCTTCATAACTTTTGCCCTTTGAAGGAGTCACTTCCTTATTTTCTTGTCATTTCTTTTTTCTCTTCTATTAATTCTTCCTTGCTTCACACTTTTCCCTTTTCTCTTCCTTCCTCTCTCCCCCTTTCAAATGAAGTTCTCTTCTCCCTTTTATATGTTTGAGAGAGTCACGACTTCTCAATTTATGCCTTTTGACCCTCTAACTTAACTAAATTTAATAATGTTATATTTAATTTTATTGCTTTTATTTTTATTTTAAATTTTATTTTTATTCTTAGATATTTTATTTTATTATTATTTTTTAATATTAAATCCTAATTCATAAAGGGGACATCACACGCTTGCTGGGTTGTGATAATTTACAAGGAATTTTAATTCCCTAAGCTCATTTAACTTGTTTTTATTAGTGACTTGGCCAGAGTGATTAGTATGGACAACGGCAGCCTATGTCCTACTATACTTCAGCATTAGCACCCCTATTATTATATAGATGGGCTCAGCGTCAAAAAGGCTTCTTGGCACAAACGCCTTCCACAGCTGACAGCTGTCAAAATTCAATAGTGTACAGTCTTCGACATCTGTGCACTCAAAGTATAATTTGTATGTAAGATCTCTGTAAATACATTCCAAATGTTTTGCTAATCAATGTGCGAAGCCTTTCACAGCTCTGACAGCTGTCAAGATTCAACAGTCAACGTTTAATGTGTAACATCTCTATAAATACATACCAAACGTTTTGCTAATCAATGTGCTTTATTGTGTACACTATGCATTATTCACAACCTTTTCTTGCCCAGTATGTAAGCTTCTTTTGGAATGATGTCATATATATGTATTAGCCATAACAGTAACATTTTAGCAGATTTCATGTCAAATCCCTTTTACCTATATAATATGGATGTGATGTGCTAAAGTAAAGTACAGTTGAGTTATTAAGCTTATTCATAATTGTATGTGCAGAATGCTCACTTTTTGGAGGCTAATTCAGCACTATGTAAAGTAGTTACTAATGACACATTTTATATCATCAGGTACGGTCTTACCAGAAACTTAGTCTTGAGCTATTATTTCTTATTATGGACATTATTATTATATGATCCATATTCTAAATTGCTCGATTCCAAAGAATTATGATTTTTATGCTTACAATGGTGAGTACAGATGTTGTGTTAGAGGCTCTCTTCTTGAAGTTAATGAGAGGCTTATCAAGGAACCTGATCTACTGAACAGATCTGTAAGTTCAAAGAGTTTCTGCGTATTAAGTACATACTCATTAGAAAGAAAATGTGTTATTTGTTGCACTTTAAGTCATCCTCAAGATACCGATTGGCTCTTAAAATGACAAACATTTATCCATGATGTGTTTGAAAGAAAAGAAAAAGAACGAATAGAAATCAGATTCATGAATCTTGAGACATTTATCCAGAAAAAATACAAAAGAAACCTATGTTACCCACTGATTGCATTCGCTTAAAGTTTCAAAGGCTTTCTTTGTTAATAGATCCATTTTGGGCAAATCCTACAATCAATGCAGTTTATGAGACCACACTTCTTGAAACAGTTCGTGTGTCTCATTTATGCTTTGACTTTCCCACACATATCAACCAAGGCACTTGCAACTTCAACATATGACAAAAAAAAATCCACTTTCAAGCACACTTTGGGGTATGTCCATAGCTTGTTCTTAAATTCGCAACTACATTCATGGAGTATCCACAGGGATCAAACTCAAAGACACAAAATGTTAGAGCCAAGTAGAATATCCCTAATCCCTGAACTAAGTCATTGCACCTGCTGATTTAATATTGCTCTTCTAAAAGAGAGAAAGCATGCTCCCAATCCAACACTGTCATGTACATCTCGAGTGTAAATATAGTGTCAGAGTTTTCATTAGATGAACCATCATTTGCACATAGATAATGAACATGCTAGTTGTAACTCTTATCTAAAGCTTCCGCCATGTATGCTCTTCCACTAGAACCATGCATTCCAAAATATTTCTCTAGATATGATATTTCCTCTATAAATTTGTGACGAGGAAAAGATTGTACCTCAATAAAGATAATTTCCTTAAAGCCAGTCAGCATAAAATTTAATTTCCAAAACTATAGGTCATATCAACCATCTTCAATTTGATTTCATCCCTTACGATTGGTGGAGATAATATGCCACTAATGATGGGCCAAGACGGAAAAAGAAGAATATAAGCATGTAATCCATGAATTAAGGGATTGCAACATAAAGTGATCTAATTATGGTTCTGGTCTTTGTGCAGGCTTCTACCGAAGGATACATTGCCATTATGATGCCAAGGGCTGAAGATTGGCTCAAATCTAAGAATTTCTTCCTAAGTCAAGAAGAGTATAAAAGACAAAGAGGTTTAATAGAGTTTTAAGCTTGAGGCTGTTCTATTGTATAATCCGAAAATTCGTTTGTTAAAATAAGTATTATTGTTGTCATATGTCCACTAGAAAATTACTGGTGCGAGAATTGATTGAACTAACCTTAGTATATTTTATGTAGCATATTTCTCAATGGGGGCTTTGTAGTCAGTGAATTTGTTATAATTTGCTAGTAATTGTATGCCTACTTGTTTGATTTCTAATTGTCAGCTCAAGGTAGTATATTAGTGAATATTTATAAGCAATTCCCCGATAGGTGGCTCTTTTAAGTAGAATAGCGGCACTCGGGCAAGTGCACTTATTTTATGTACACGGTTATCCGTGAACTGCATCCTTTGTAATTGGATGCTACCTTCAATAAAGCATCAAATTATGATATTCTCCTATTATCCATTCTGGGATGCACTATTCCTTTAATTTGTATGCTGTTACATTGGTAGTGGAGCACGAACTATTCAGTGTTTGTAATTGAATGCTACCTTAAGTAAGGCATCAAATTATGATATTCTTGAAACTATCAAGCTTTCTTAAACTATCCAAATAAAGCTTTTACAAGGATCAATCCATTATTTTTGTCTGGAATTTTAAATATTCCTTTTTCTGTTTCTATATCAGCTTTGATAAACTAGCATAAATGAATGATCACTTATGAAATTTAGTTTGAATTTAATCCATGTACTAAGGCAACCGATTTTCAAGATTTAATAATTGTGATGTAGGCAATTATTGGTCACCTTAGAAATCTAATAATTTTTTGCTCTATCTTGTGACTTAGTCATGTTGGGTGAATATTTTGTAATTTACTCGAAATTAACCGAATATGAATAGTTATTTCAGCCACAGTATCTTTTTTCATAAAGGGGATGCTCCCTTCTTATTGCTATTAGACATGATTAAGCATTTAACTAAATTTATTTACACTAAGCTAACAATTGAGTGTGACACTCATCATTTTCTCTTGTTTCAGAAAATGTGTTATCTTACGATAAACTTCAATGCAAATTTGTAACTCTAATGTAGTTCACCACAAAGCACTAACTGGAGCAATACTCTTGATATACAAAAGGTTAAATGGTAGAATAATAAAATGCAAATTAACAAATTCAAGTAACTAAGAAGCTCACAAAAGCACAAAGACTTTTGTTACTGCCCATGAAGATTTAGGAACAAGGATGAAATATATTTACAGTTTAAAGACTTAAGCATACACCACAACACAAAATAAATAAACGAAAAAGAAATTCACAACTCGAAGGCTACAAATTATCTCTTGTTCAAACACTTAACACAATTTTCAAGTTTAATGATGCAGTTCAAAGACTACAAAATTAGGCTTGAAAACTCTTTTAAACAAATTAGTAACACCACAATATCTCAAATCAACTCAAAGTCATGTAACAATAATAAAATAAGAACAATATCTCCACATAAGAATTTAACTCAACACAAAGAGTGAATTTAAATGACTCCTTTTATTGATTTAAATCTTATTTGCACTTCAAAAAAAATCTCAAAATGTTGCTCAAGCTAACAGAGTTTTGTTGCATATGCTTAAAAATAATATCTACAAAAGAGCACTCTCATATTTATAAAGGAGATAATATCTACAACGGAGCACTCTCATATTTATAGAGGACAGGCTAGGATAAAAAAAAGGAAAAACTACAACTAACTTTGATTTATTCCATAGTAGAATTTTATTTGACTTAGCTACTTAAAAAAAATATTTTGGCTTTTAGCTATTAACGAAGCTCCCTGTAGAATTATTTGTGCGCAAGGATCAAAAAGTGGCCATATCAAAGTGTCACTTGATACTTGGCCCCTTTTGCGCCATTACTAGTTCACTTAGACAACCAAAAAGTTTGCACAATTGATCCAATAATTTTACATAAATGCCGCAATAATTGTGCAACTTTTGCACAAATGACCCAATAATGGTGCACTATCGGTATCAATAAACTTCCACAATTGATCTAATTACCAACTTTTTTTTCCAAAAAATGAGCAACTATTGACTCATAGATAATTTTCTAATTGACTTTTAATTTGCAAAATGTTGTGTGTAGTTATTAGAACATGTTTGGTTACTAATGTTTTTCCCCTAAGTGTCATGACGCACATCTTCATTGTCCACATTCTTGGCCATGAATTCTTCAAACTTTCACAAAGAATATTGTATCTTAGCATCATGTGGCCCTGGTGTGTAATTGACAATGGCTCTGAGCCGTGCGATGGAGCCTTCTATGCCAGTGAAGGTTATCCTAAACTTACCTAGAATGAATTTCAAATTATCTAAGGCCATTTGAAAGTCTATGAACCTGTTAATAGAAGATATTGAGAAGTCCTTAGATTCAACCTATGTCTGGATCAACGAGACAAACTCTTCGATCATTGCATCCTTGGGATGAAACTCTTGACTTCCGTTCAAAAATTTGCAAGTGATCTCTCCAATCTTGGTAATAATATCTTGCCCTTTCTTGAGCAGCCATCAAATCCTTTGTTAGGTCTTCAAGAACGCCTCTCCTATCCTTCATGTCTTCCCTCTATTTGATGTACTGTTTCCTGGAAGGGATGATACCATTCTCAACTAGTATCTCTGAATTGAAATCTTTGAACTTAGACCAAGTTTCAAGATCATTTTCTTGTGCTTGCAAGTACTGTGACAACACCTCCATTATCTAATCCAATTTGGACCTAACCTCATTCATATTTGTCACCATTTAGATGACTATCCTTAGGGGAAGAGTGACACGTTTGATCATCCTCTCAGCCCACGCATCTAATACTCTCCCATAATGTACATTCCTCTTACGATTCTTCATGGACTCCTTATCAATAGAAGTGGTCACTGACTCAATTACTTATGAGGCTTACCTGTTCTTCAAAATAACTGCAGTGAGCTGATCAACTTTGAGTTTCAACTAATCCTTGATAATTTTATCTTGATCATACTCTCTCAATTATATGATTGGAAATTTTAATATTAGCATTCTTGTCAGGAGGAGCTTCAGCTACCTCTACATACTTCTTCTTATTCCTGTCAACTCTTAACTCTTTAAAGTGTTTTAGATCTTTTGGCCACCTTAGGCTTGGTTGGAACTAGTTGAGTGAAGTCGAAGTCATCTAGAGAGATGGCTTTCTTCTTTCGTTTGGGTGTAATTGACCCAAGCCATGGAGGGAGAGTTGAAGTATCCTCCTTGGTGTCTATAGCAAGAATTTGAGGTCTAATATGTTCTTGCGCCACTATAGGTACAACAGGATGGGTTTGTGTTAAAATTATAGATGTGTTTTCTACAATCAACACATTGGGCAATGAATCAGACATGAACTTATCAAAGTCAATTACAGGTTATCATGATGATTTTCAAGCATAGATTCACTTGTTTTGGAGGAAGGGGTTGATTGGAATGACATGGCGGAGTGATAGGATCAATGGTTATAGGCATAGCAGAAATAGACTCTACAATAGTATCCAGGTGGTATACTAATATAGCCATAGGAGTAGATGCCTTTGGAACTACCACTGGAGTAGGTCTTGCTTTTGCACCAGCTAGAGATTCTTTTGGTTCACGCTCCTAATATTCCTCTCTTTTCTCTTCAACCTATACTTCTACCTTCTCTTTACCTTTATTAGATGTCTCCCCTTGATCTTTACCTTTTTCCTTTCCAACTGTGAATTTGAACTTGGTTATCTTCTTGGAAGAGAATGTATCCTCTTTGTTCTTTGTTCTTAGCTCAGTTTTTCTCCCAATAGGTCCTGCTATATCATTCTCTGAGCCTGTCTTGAACTCTTTCAACCTTATCCCCTTGCTTTGAATCCAAGTGTTAGTGTTTTCTTTGAAACCTTTCTCTAATGGAGATACATTCCTTTTGGGACCATTGAATAGGGAGAGGTGTATTTGCAATCTTATTCTCTTAATAGACTAGATCTACAATGTCCACATCATCCTTCATATCTTCAAGAATATCTGGTAAATCAAGATTTTCAATCTATTCCAATGTAAGTCAGTTGTAATCCAACTTTCTTACATCCTCATCTATGTGGAGATCAATCCACATTTTTCTTCTATCAAGTGTACATGGTTATAATTTCTATTCATTTTCTCTTTCATTTCCCTTTGATCAAAGCCTCTTCTTTTATTGAATTGCTTCTATTTAGTCTCTTGAGTTTTGGTCTTTATGGCCTTAGCCTTAGGAGATGTTGTTACTAAATATTGACCAATTGTAAGAGGAAACTTCAAACACCTCTGATGAGCCTCTACTTCTTTTCCATGTACCATCACAATCTGCTTGCATAGCTCGATTAGAATGATCTTGTCAGTGAGATACCTTGGAAGCATATATGAGATTCCTTGAAAACAACCTACCCTAAGATAGGTGAAGGTGGAGAATTGCAGGAGCATCCAATTGACCTCATTAACACACTTTTAGGAATCATCAAACACTCTTCTTTTCTGCATTTTCTTATCAAAAAGACATATATATGTATCTGTACGCCTCTCTCTCCGGTTTCCCACAGCTTTCCAAGGGCGGGGGTTAGTAGCCAAGGTTCACAAGTGAATGCAAATCAAGTATGCAATAACTACTAAACGAATAACAGAAACGTGAGTAATAAAATGTACAAACAAGAGAAAGGAATACAAACGAATGCAAACCCTTCGATGCTTGAAGCTTCTATTGTTTCTCTCTACTCCTTCCGAAACGCTGTTCTTGATGCTCAGTATTGGCGGGGCAGTGTCTATGACTTGAGAAGCGTCGAGAATTTGATAATTGAAGTGTGTGTGTGATCGCAAGATGACTTGATGCTTGAACCGAACTGACAGAGTAATGGCGCATGTAAGCTTGAAATCCTGGATCCTTCAAATGGTTATGAAGGGTTTATTATATAAGATTTGGTGATGGAATGAATGGTTGAGATCAATCCCAGAGATGGGGAGATGAACGGTTGAGATCAAAAGGAACAGGAGAGATC
>MU226100.1:630117-652899 GCA_018584345.1 Thuja plicata
GTTGTCGAGGAATTTTCAAATAGAATGGGTGTCAAAGTATCCATTCATTGAACCAGTGGACAATCCAATTGAAGGTCAACCTCTGATAGAATGCAGATGTAAGATTTGCACCAAGATAAATAAGAAGGAAAAGAGGTTGCAGTTAAAAATTGACACCATAGAGAAGCATATGGGTAAAGTTTACGAAAAGAAAACCATAGACGGAGTTGAAAAATCAGTGTTAAGATGGAAAACAAAGGATGAATCTTTGCATGTTAGGAATGCAAAATTATATGAATTTCAGCTGAATATACAGACGAAGCCTGCTCAAGTTAAAGGCTATACTAAAGCTTGTTTTGGAAAAGCATTGGAAGTAGAACTAATGGGAAAAGCTGTTCAGTTAAGTGTTGTTTTTAATATTTTGAGCAAAGGGTGTCCTATGATAGACTACCCATCATTGAGTGCTTTATTACACTTTCTAAAAGTTCCTAACTATCCTAATAGTTATTGGTAAGTAAATAGTGGATGGGAATGGGCAAGTTGTCTTGCCGATGTTGAAAAAGAGGATCTAAAGGAAAAAATTAAAGAGTCAAATTTTATTGCATTGTCTTTAGATGAGATTACAACAGTAAATAATACTCCGTGGGTATGCATGCATGTTTATATTGTACACAATTTTGTCCGCCAACCTCATCTACTAACTGTTGCTAAAATGAAGGATAATGCGATAGCTGAAAATCTATTTGAACTAGTAAAGAGATCTCTAATTGAATATGGAGGTATAAATGACATGACGATTGCCAATAAGTTGGTGTGTGTTTTAGTGGATGGAGCTTCAGTAATGCAAGGCCACAAGGGCAGTCTTTGCACAAAGATACAATCTTCTTGTGCGCCCTACGTTACTCCCATTCACTGCATGGCCCACAAAATGAATCTAGCTTTTGGAGTTGTTAGCAAGCATGGTCAAGTACAAAATATTGAAGTTTTAATCAAAGAGCTCTACCAATACTTTTTTCAAAGTCCAAAATGATTGAGGGAATTTCAACACTTTACCAAAGGACTAACTGACAGGAACAAGCTTCTGAAGGATAATGACACTAGATGGATCTCTTTGGATGGATCAGTGCATCGAGTGTTTTTAGAATATCAAGCATTGCTTGGTCTAATGAACTCAAGTCATGAAGAAGTAGGGCTACCCAAATTTCCTGAGCTGCTACGAAGGTTATCTAATGTAGAGACACTCTTAAGGTTAGCAGGTATTCTCCCCCTGATGGAGGAAATGAGAAATATAATGAAAAAGGCCCAAAAAAAAGTAATGTATATTGCAGAATATGCTGCGCTTCGTAAATTGATATGCATGACGCTAGATAATCTCTATCGATCATGTGATGATGTAAAATTTGCCAGTTGGCTTATAATCATAGATTTGGACAATCCTGACATCTTTTTAAAGATTGGTGTAAACGGGGAGTTATGTGCATAATTACGCGGAGTTAAGGTACCCATGTACTACTATGCCAGGGTCGAGTCCAAGGAACCAGGAAGGAAGAACAAGAAGCGAGTATCAAGTGTTAAAAGGGAAGACTTTACCAAGATCGTTGAGTCAGTAACTGCTTCTGTGAAGCGCATTGCCTATGATCTTTCCTCAGAGATTAGAGTAAGATTCCCTCCAGTCAAACTACTTGAATCCATTTCTATTGTGTTTCCTTGGTATTGGAGTATTAACAATTTGAAGGATGATCAAAATAAGCTACTAACTTTGATAGATCATTTTTGCAAAACCATAGAGTTAAATGGAGTTACTCTAAATTGAATTTTAGATGAATCTCTTTTGAGAGAACAATCGGGCAATTTTTCACAGACAATGAGGGAACAATATAATATTATGGAGAACCCCCACGAAGATGGATCGACAACAAGGCTTTGGAAATATCTAGCTGAGAGCGAAATGTTGATTGATTCAATATCAAAATTTTTCAAGCTTACTGATTTATGTTTGACCATGATATTGGGGTCGGTGGAGGATGAGAAATTTTTCAGTGCTTTGGGGTTCCTAAAGTCAAAGCTAAGAAACAAACTAGACAAGAACTTGGAAAATTGCTTGAGGCTCTATACATCCAGGTATGAAGTTCATACTTTTCCTTACGAGAAGGCATTGAAATTGTGGAGGAATAAATGCCAGAGAAGAGGGTTGGGCAACATTTCAAACCAAAGTGGGAGTGTCACAGACAATGATGTGACTGTCATTGACTCATGTATTGGTACTGGTAATGCTAGTGTTGAACTTGAGTTAAGCGGAGGTATGCAGAGTGCAGAAAACAAATCGAAGAACCAAGGAGGCTATGAAGTTGATGGCGATGAATCCAAGGATCTCAATAATGAGATGATGTGGCAACTTGAACCTTTGTAGAAGTAGCAGGTCCTAGGTATTTATTAAACTTTTTGCTGTAGTCTACAGTCAGTTTCTGTATCTCATCATCATTCATCAATCATGCATAATATCATATTCCAATGTCAAAATTCAAAAACATGAATGTGGTTGATAATCTCATGAATTCTATAATTAATAACGGTTATCTTTTGCATTATTCAGCTCATATGGTACAATTCTTAAATATTTTTTTTTATTTTTTTGAAAACATAGCAATTCATATGATAAGATTCTTAGAAATAGAGATTCTCATTAATTTATTTACAAATATGACACAATGTAACAATTCATTCATTAATAGTAGTAAGAAGTAGAACACAACTCTGTATAATTCTGTTTGTAAAAGTGAATTGACAATGACTCAAGAGTCAATACCCAATTTCAATTTCATCACCCTTAGCAAATGACTTTGAATTCCCTTTTATAGAAACAAGGGAGCAACAATAGCTTCAGGTCAATTTTCCTAATGTGAAGTCTCAAAATCAAAATAAAAATCAGTAAGAGTCAAGATCAATACACCATCTCTACAACTATACATTTCTGCATTTGACAGAACAGTTTAGTAAATTAGCAATAGCTTAATAGCATTTGCTACATTGATCCTGTTAAAAAAACAAAGTTCAAACTTCTTACTTTTAACTAAATTAAAGCCAATAGATAAATAATATAGAGATGATTGAAACTGAAAGTGCTTTCACATACTATTTTTTATTACATCAAGATGATTCTACCAGTTTGTTTAATAAGCTCCATTCTGCATCGCTTGGAAGGTTAATATTTGTCAAGTTATAGTAGATGACCTGCAACCTTGTCAGCCATTCATACTTGTTAGACTGACTTGAAAGCAATGATCCTTCCAATAATGCATTCAAATTTGTCAATGGTTTGATGCAGTTTGCAATGCCTTAATGAGTTGTGTCCTGAGGAAGCTTGCCTAAATCGGTGCTCATTGTCTCCTCCAAATTTTTTTTGTAAGCTTCTCTTCCAATGAAATTTGTTAATGAGTTACTAGGACCAGGACTCGAAAAACCATGACCTATCATTTTGGGTGTTGTTTGATTCATCTTGGCGAGCTTTATCTCAAATAAGGCAAAAGTTTCCTCTACTTCCTTTAGTTTCTGACATTTTTGTAAGACATAGGCTTCTTTTATTGATGCAAGAGTGCGTTCATGAATTCCCTTGCTTTCCAAATGCCTATCACTGGTTGTGTTGATTTTTTTCAAAATCTATTTTGCAGTTTTCTCTCTCTAACAAAAAAATTTGTTTTTGTCAATGTGCTCTTTGAGCTTCTCAAAAACATCTCTAAGACTTTCATTCAATTCAAACCAATCACACAACCTATCACCAGTCACATTTATTTTCCCCCAAAGGTCTCTTTTTATTTGCTTGACTATATTTTTCATTTGGTCATTCAAGTTGTTTTTGTAAGTTTTAATTGTCTTTTTTTCCTTCTTTAGGTCTTCTCTCAATTCTGACAACTGGTGTTCAATTTGTTTTTTTATTTTCTTTGCTTCCTCTTCCCACTGGTTTGCTTTCTCTTCCCACTATTTTTCTTTTACCCTCTCATCCTCCAATTCTTTCTTTAATTTATTGTTTACTTGTGCCGCACTCTCCAAGCTTTTGTATAATTTTACTGAAGAGGCTTTTTCATCCTCTAGATTTTTATTGCTCTCTTCCAAATTTTCCCTCACAAATTTCAGTTCTGCTTCCATATGTTCTTTCTGAACAATTTCTTCTTTAGAGGATGAATTTTTTATCCTTTTTTCTAATTCTTTGGACTTGTTATCTGCTGCTTTCTCCTTTGCCTTTTCATTTGCCAGGTCTGCCTGTAACTTTTCTATTCTTTTCTAAAGCTTTCCATTTT
Organism: Thuja plicata; assembly: GCA_018584345.1. Taxonomy (NCBI): domain Eukaryota; kingdom Viridiplantae; phylum Streptophyta; class Pinopsida; order Cupressales; family Cupressaceae; genus Thuja; species Thuja plicata. Next base: position 634,392 of record MU226100.1, read on the forward strand.
CTCTCTCCAACTTCATCACTGAACCGTAGACAACTTGGTTGGTCATTTTTGACACATTTATCTTGTCCACATTTTTAATTTTTGATAAATCCATTTGGAGGGTGCTAACTTGAAATTCAGATGGATCTATCTGACTCCTTGGTGGATTGTTATCTCTAGCTGGGGGCATAACAACCATGAAATCCATCATTTATTTTTTTGGGTCATATGTAGGAAATAACCTATTCGATGTAGGTTCTGCATCACGAGTTGCAACAAATGCATCCCTCTTAAATGTCTTAGTATTTTGTCTATTCCTATTTTTTGTTTGGTCAAAGTTTGTTACAAAATCATTGTAATGAAAATCAAGGTTTTCTGACACAATTGAATGTTCGAAAGGTGAAATAGAACTCGCAGCTATGTACGAGCTTCCATCTGTGGTTCTAATAATTGCACCATGAGGATTAGTATCAATAACACCCCGACCCATTACAAGTGGAGTATTTGGACTATTTAGAGGGTTTTGTACTGAAGGTGTGGCAATTGTTGGACTCACAGTCACAGACACTATTGGCATTGTTGTCATAACCTTTTGCTTCTTTACATTTCCTTGATCTCTAGGATCCACTGATTTCGTGTCCTATTGTAATGTCCTTTTCGGACCACTACTACTACCCATGCCATCCCCACCAGTGGTAGTGGCACTTGATTCAGATTGAATCTAAGTGCTTGGCATAGGTGGAACTGGATTTGAAGCTGGAACAAATGAAGTTGCAAGGGTATGAGACTGAGTAGTACCTTTTTTTGATGAACTTCCAATTACTGGTCCACTACCACATTTTGGTGGAGCGGGTGTGGCAAGTGGATACCAATTCCCTTCTCCTGTGGGACCTAGACCACCCCTACCTGGAAAACCCATTTTTTCTACCATCTCTACCCCTTTGCCATATTTTTATTTTGTGGACGCACCGACTCTAGTAGAAATTGTCATAGAATCCCACTAATCAAAACCAGTATCTTGATCATCATAATCACTATGATGTGCTTGACCAAGATGCTCTGCATTCCACAAATTGCTAAATATTTCATCCTCATTCGGATCATAAAGATCTGCAAAGGTCTTTGGCTCGCCGAGATTCTTCCTCATTTCCCAAAAATCTTTAATTTTGGTTGCAGTCCAATTATCATCTTCACATTGAAGCATTATTTTGTTTGAAATAGTTTTTGTAGATGGTTGAGCAGCTTGCTGGTAGAAATTGTAGGATGTCTTTTGCTGTACTTTTACTTTCTGCTTGTGCAATGCAATAATTTGTGATGACAATTCCTGTATTGAAATATTATTTTTAGTAGCGTATTTCTCCATCTCTTTTTGACCTCGTTCTAGGACTCCATGTTTTTAAAATTTTCAATCAATGACATACTTTCATGTTGACATTTGCTTGCGGAGCTCCCATTCGCTCTAAGCTTTGATCCAATTATGTTTAGTGGATCATACTGCTAGTGACTGTCAACAGCAAAGTGAAAAATTGAAAAAAAAAGCCTCTACCACTTTGAATCCCCTTCTCTCAAATGTGAATCCTCCCAATGAGAAAGGAAAGGAAGGAAATATCATTTTCTTTTGATGACCATTAAAGAGTGCATTTGTTCTCTCCATCTGCCGAACATATTCCAATGCAAAAACCCTCTCTATAACATGTATTAGAAGTTTGTAGGTTCTACCACTGAACTGTAAAACCTTAACATAGTGTAGTCTTCCATGAAGTACCAGTCAGCCAATTGTATTTGACTTCCGAGTTGAATGCAATCTTTACAAGACATAGGCAATCTAGGTAATAGAGTGGCTGTAATTTTATGATACATAGGTGCAAAAAAGAAGTCTATAAAATTTTTATATTTCCTTCTGTTATCACTCATCCTTATTTGAGGTGTCCATTCATATAGTGCATTTTGGGCCTGACTTTGAAGCTTGTTTGTCTAAAATATTGCACGATGCTTTGCTAAAAGAAGATAGCAGAAGTAGGTTGTGAACCTAAATGTCTTATGTGAACCTCTTTTAATCATTAACAATTATTCTTGCATGCAATGAACAGTGTGTTCAATAAAATTATATTTTACTGGTTCTTTTTCACAATGAATATAAAAAATCATTTCAAGAATGCTGACACCCACTTCTTTGTTACTATCCAATCCCAAACAAAATTCTAGCAACAAAATACTATCTTGAACCCATTGCACAAAAATATCATAATCATAAGGAGGCTTATGATCTGGATCCAGACTATAACTGCTTGTTATTCCTCTGATATATGAATCTTTCCTTTGTGCATCTAAATTTTCATAAGTCTCTGCCAGCTTTCCTAGGTCAATGTGCATGTTTGATTTTTGAGCTTCAAAACCTAGGTCCAACAGACTAGAAAATTCAGTCTCTATTATCAAAAAAATTTCCTCCTAAGTATTTTTATTGACAATTGATTTTCTATTTTCATCATAATTTTGGGTGCAGAGCATGAAAATTTCTGGACAAGGGAATACTTGAGGTAACGCCATGCGTGCTAACCCAACAACCCACGGTGCAATTTTATTTGTCTTTGCCTTTAACGTGTTGTTAAATGGACAAAATTTTGAATCCTTCATTGGATCTTTACACTTATTTTCAAGTGCAAATCTAATTTCCATGATTCCCTTATTTCCATGGATAACAGGATAAAAAATATCATGTAATTCATCAGTGAAACATGGTGTTTTAACCAGTTTGTCGAAGTCTATTATCTCTATTTTCTTTCTTTGCCCTTTACTCGTACTCTTGGTATTTGTAAACCTCTAGATTTGAAAAATTTAAAGGGCGGGACGTGGGTGTTCAGGATTTTACCCAGATATTCAATTTGTGCAGATTGTGAGTGGGCAGAGAGTTGAGAGACTTTGTTGCATTCCTCAATCCTCAACCTAGAAGACGTTACCCATAACCCCTTTCTGAATCTCCAATTATCCAATAAATAATACTAGTAAGAACTGAAAATATAAAAACTTAGGTTAAAATTGTACAATAGTGAGTAGTACTGAATTGTCAGTCGTGACTCGTCACTTGTGTTAACTTTTACTGTCACTTGTGTTAATGGTCGCTGGTTTCTTTTAATATTCCTTTATCTTTCGGTCTTTTGGTCGTCACTCATCATCGAATGACACCGATTGAATGAGTGTACACATGTCATTATTTTAGAATAGGATTGCTAAAATGGGATTTCTTTTCCCTTTCGGCCCGAAATACAATGTACATCGTTGATCTTTGATCATCCAATGGTCGGTGGCAGTCACCATCATTCATAATTGTGGCAGGTTCCATTTATTTACTTTGAATTATATCTATCAGATGACACCGATTGTGTGAGTGGTCACGTGTCGTCCGATTGAATGAGTGTACACGTGTTTTTGATTTTGGAATAGCATTGTGTGAGTGGTCACATGTCGTCTGATTGAATGAGTGTACAAGTGTCATGATTTCAAAATAGGATTGTAGAAATGGGATTTCTTTTCCCTTTCAGCCTGAAATACATCGTACGTCGTTGATCTCTGCTCATCCAATAGTCTCCAGAAATATAGTTACAGGTAACACCATACGCCACAAATTTATTAAATTTAAATAAGATTAAATATTGAAACTATCGAATATAAAAATAACTAATTAAATTAAATATATTGCAATCACAGATAACTATCTAATACTCTAATTATTTATTAATTGATTACTAACCATAATTTATAAAAGGATTTAAACTTTTACAATTCCACATTTGCAGTTGCACACATGCCACATAATGATAATTACATTTGTCATTGACATGGAAAAATTAAGTTAATACTCTTAAATAAATCACACACATACATTAAACATTGTCACATTTTTTTGGCTCATAAATTATAATACATATTATATGATATCATAGATTCACACATCGATTTGGCAATGTGAATCACGATTCACTGAATGGGCACTGGGCATATAATTTATTATTTATTATTTATCAAAAGTAAAGTCTAAGGTCTAAGGTCTTTGTATTTATTTACAAAATTGCAATTAAACAATATGAAGTCTTTAGATTTCTTTAAAAAATTGCAATTAAACAATATTACGCAGACAATCTATTATCTCACACACTGATACGAGTCTTGTTTGCGGAGGAAGATAGAAAAATTGCAATAATTATTAAGAGTCGAACAAAAAAATTTTCATTAATTATTTAAAAAATTTACATCACTAATATTATAATATACTTTATAATTATAGAGTTTTACAATTAACTTTAGACTATAGTCGCTCCATAAATACCTACAAAATGGGAAGTATCCAAACAATTACAAAATATGTTGCCACAAGGGCACTGGTTGATCATATAAGAAAAAACAAAAAAAAAAATGAAATGTAGAAACCCATTTCAAGAACATAAACACTAAAGGTCTTCATTTCCATCCCTGTCTGAGAAGAATTGTCTGTTGAGGATAATCTTCCCGAATTCATCGAGCCAGTTTTAGTCCGTCTCCTCGAAGTCGTCAAGCTGAAACCACTTCTGCAGGAAGTCCCTCCCCAGCCGCGCCCACTTTTGATGTTGCGTTAGCTGCCTTTCATTAAGGTTCAGTAGGAAGGGTTACCTTTCCACATTGTTGGCTCGCTGGATAAGCTTTTCAATTTCATCAGCCCAAGGGATACCCAACCCCAATTTTGTGAAGACAACGACTTGGATGTCGTCCACCATAAATTGATCCTTGAAAACATTCTGCAACAACATAAGCATGTCTACCTTCTCTCCTTCGAGGTTGAGAAGATATGTCAGGAAGAGGGATGTAATGTACGTGATGATGCGATATCTCTTCTCATTGCGAATGAACTCATGGCCGAGCACCATCAACACATCATTGTTAATGAAAGAGCCCACTTCCTTGCAAATGGAAGTGAGTACTTCATCTGGTATCCTGTGTTGTGAATCAAGATCGTCCTATAGAGAAAATCTATTACTCTTTATTGTGTTGTTCGTAATATCTAAATGTCTGTGTAAGTATATATATTATTGATTATATATTTGTATGCTGTAGAGGAGAAGAAATGCACATTGTTATTGATTACTTTCCTCTCAACATACAAATCATTTAAATATCAATCAACATACATCTCTACGTAGAGACATGACTCTACATGGCTGAAGCCACGTAGGGCCATGTCTATACGTAGACATGCTTTATCATGGAATGACGCTTTATTAATAATGATCATATTAATATAACACAGGTTATGTTTAACTATCCTTCAATAGTTAATGTAACATATTTATATGTTACATTGACTATCGAATGATAGTTACGTAATAGTAATCTTTGTAATATCGACTAAGTTGATTACCAACATTTATTAATTGCACTCAGTTAAATAGACCATTGTCGATTAGGTATATATATATATATATAACAATAACAATATAACTTATTTGATTATATCAATCAAATCGATGCTATTGTTTAACACTCCCTCTTAGAGAGAGAGGATTGATAAACAAAAGATGTGAGTGTTATTTAAATCCCTGACTTAATTTAGAACTGGATTCACCCACATAATCAATCAGGATTCCCGGCATGATCCAAAACATAAGTTCAACCTGATGAAGAAACATTTATCACAATCCTTGACTCATTCGGAAGTGGATTTTAGTGATAAACATAAGTGTCAAGATATTTGGCGCAATCCGAATCAAAACTTGAACCACTTGTTATCATAATCCCCGACTAAATTTAGAACTAGATTAAATGATAACTTTAAATATGACTTCATATCAAGATATCTGACACAACTCAGGACATTAATATAATGTACTCATCTTGATAGATCAAGATATCCAACACAATCTGGATCAAAACTTGATTCTCATGTTGTTATAATCCCTGACCAATTTAGAACTGGATTTAACAACTCCAAAAATTTAGTATTAGGACTAGTGACTACAATACATAGTCATACCTAACACTAGGTTAAGCTATTGTCTAAGTCATCACCTAGCAATAGTAACCCAACACATATGAAAGATCATCACCTTTCATTATATAACACAAAAGGAATGAGCCCATAAGGTTATACATATGACATCCACCTTGACTCTTCTCAGATGGTGGATCCATCATGGCTCATCATAGAGAGTGGAAACCAAAACTTCCACCTTGGACATGTCTATCAAAGACAAGAATCATTTAAGATACAAGATGATGGATCACTGAAGTTGAAACTTTCTTTTTAGCTAAGGCTTTACTCCTCAACATATTAAGGTTATCTAAAAGTACACAATCTTCTTTCTAGCAAGGGGCTTGGTAAGAATATCGGTCGTCTGTTCTCCACTGAATTGTATTTGCTTGCACTGTCTCATAGTCTTGGTGAATTCTGAGCTTTACAAGGTATACACCACCTTGATATGGTACATTCCCTCTGAATTTGTATGGCCAAGATCCTGGGGTGCCAACTAAATTTGTTCTTCTATCTTCTCCCTATAACATGGAAGCATAGCCTTCTCATATGGTAATACTCATAATTCTCTGCTACAATTTCTTGATTTACTAGAGAACCAACAAGACATGGTCTAATCCCTCTGAATCAAGATCCTTGAATGTCCACCAATGTAGATCCTTTAACTTCTCCCTTTGTCACGAAGGCATACCTTGTTTATATACTCAACTTAGTGTCATTTTGGGATGTCACTTCATACCTTACTGAGTAGTCATAAGGTTAAGGTTACATTGGTTAGCATAAGATGCATTTTGATATTTTCCAAGGCCACAACATTAACACTCCCTCTTGGACTTGAGGGAAGACAATAAGGACCTCTAGTATGATGTTTATCTCAATGAGCTGTAGTCTCATGATGTATGGAATGCTTTTATCAAGTATTCTATCCACGTGCATCTCATCGGTGATTCTATCCACGAGTTCCCACTACTATAATCTCAAAATTGTTTTACCTTCAATAGTGAACTCCCTCTCAATCAATCTGATTAAGTTTGTCACAAGTTGACTGAATCATCTGTTTCCTTAGAAGCTAAATTTTGCCAACTTCTTGACTTTTTTGAAGATGTCAAACTCCCTCTGAATTTGGATTTCTTATGCTTTCATCCTGAAAGTATGTCAGAGATAGATTACGAATAGTTCATAAAGCTAAACTATCTCGAACATAAAAAATGATGGAAGCATACAAAATTTATTATTTAATGAATTACAACCTGCAAATTCACATTGATTAATAAAGCATGAGATGCTTATCTTTTCAAATATTTTCAAGTATATCCTTTCGTAAGGTGAGCCCATTAATATGATACTTGTACCCATCACCCTTCTTCATAACATATTGATTTCCTTCTGATCCTTATGTTAATTTTCTTCTTTACTAATAACATCTCATTATGATAACTACAGATTAGAAGATGTTTACTTCATACATTATCGATATCTGATTTTATTAATTATTGGTTTCTATCCCACTTGTACTATCATCCCCTTTTTTTTTGATTAACTTAGATAGTTGGGACAATAATCTTCACTTATCCTTCTCACTTCATCGAATGATGCTATGATATAAATGATGTGTGTAACCAATTTATAATGCTTTCAACAATGTTTTTCTATGCCAATTCAAATATTTAGATATTTGGATTGAATGTTCTTTAATTAGTATCCAAATCACAGTTTCTTGTCAGTGATTTATATTATTTATATTCTGATCACTTTGTTCTCAATAGGAGCAAGAAAATTGGACTTTATGATTACAACATGACTTGTCTAAGATTCACTCCCATGAGGAGTTGCAAGTTTATCAAGAAAACTCCATGATGATAATTAATACCAACTATAATGTCCCCTTGTCCGGTCCTATGGGATTTGGACTGATTTCCTCCAGGACTAATTAGTTATGTCACAACTCATATATCTTTATATCTTCATGAACTGCTAGTATATGTATATTGAATTTCCCTCGTAATGTCCCCTGCTAGGAATAGAATTTACCAATGATCAGAATTGATCATTCTTGGAATACTCCTTTGTAGTAGATGAACATCAACATCAATCTCCTCTCTCAATTTACTTACCAAAAAAAGTGTATAAGAAAATAAAATTTCCTTAGTGTAGTTTATGCTAATCAAATGAAATGCATTCATAGAAGTGACTTAACCTAGAGTAATTCAATGATGAGTCGTGGGAAAATATTCTCTACAAATAAACTTTAGAAACATGGAATTGGTAGCAATATAATAAATAGAATTACTTAGCTTTGTGACACAAGAAAGAATGAACTCTACTGTGGGTACTAAAATATGGATGGCTTTGGATCATGAAGGGATCATAACAATCTAAAACATATCTTGGGATCAAATATTATTGTTTGCAAAGTGGACGATCAAGTTGTAATAATCCCGTTCGCTGTAGATACAGCTTTGATTCATACTTCTTATTTCTTTCTTCGGTGCAAACATAGGAGCCAAAATCAATGAAATAGCTAAGTTATGATCCCTAACTCTCAGAAATTTAATCTTCTTGTGCTGGAAAAAAGACTGGTCAACATTTGGAGAGGCGATTCTCCTAATTCACCCTTCTTTCTAATTCCTTCACACCATTATTTCAGTCCATGTCCTGTCACTATTTCAGTGATTTATTGGCATTTCTATTTGGTGAACACTGATGATGTGAATCTGGTGTATCTTTGTAGAGATTTCATTCAATTGATTTCACGCCAATACTCCTGATGCCACCTTTAAAATTAGTGACTTTTTAATGTATTTCCTCCTATCTTTATTGTCCATGGTTTTTATGAATTTCCCCCACTTCCAGGAAAGGTTGTTATGGTTTTTATTGTCCTATTATTTCCTCTTGCGATCACCCCTCTTTGATTCCTCATGGATTTCTACAGTCAACCAACACTAGTGACTACCCACAAATTTCTGCATCTAATGATATTGGAAAATCAACACTAGTGTTCCTTGCCAATAGCTGGAGTACTAATTGTGTGATCCTTATGTATCCGCAACTCTAGAATCATGTTGTTGTATGATGTTATCGACTCTGGTTCTTAATCCCAGTAACATCTTGGTTATAATGAACATGTATTATCGTATATGTATCCCTTGTGATGTGTAATACTCAAGAGTTTAGCTTGCACTAGAGACTATCAGAATACCCAAATGTCCTCCCCTCGATCATTTCCTAATGATGTCTATCTGTAATTATATCATACTCCATTTGCATTCCTCTATATTCGTCTGTATTGCCCTAGAAATTTTGCCCCATAAAATAATATATTCCACGGCTTTAATGGATGATAACAAGCACCACATAATCAATGATTATAACCAATAAAATTTTGGCCTTTAGATAGTCAATGATTACTAAACTCAAATTGCAAGGTTAATATTCACGCATAGCCACAATATCTGGTATTTTCTTCAGATGCGTGCCCTAGTAATATGCCAGAATCTAAGAAGTTTGATTCTATATGGAATGTAAGCATTAAACTCTCTAACCCTGTGCCAAAGGTTTTCTATTGAGCCAGGAACATAACCACCTTCAGCTACAACATCTTTGGCTACAGCTGCTATTTTATCACCAATTTATCACCGATTGTTTGTGAATATATTTTATTCTCTTATAGGTTAGGCTCTGATACCATGTTGTGAAATCAAGATCGCCCTATAGAGAAAATCTATTACTCTTTATTGTGTTGTTCGTAATATCTAAATGTCTGTGTAAGTATATATATTATTGATTATATATTTGTATGCTGCAGAGGAGAAGAAATGCACATTGTTATTGATTACTTTCCTCTCAACATATAAATCATTTAAATATCAATCAACAGACATCTCTACGTAGAGACATGACTCTACATGGTTGAAGCCACATAGGGCCATGTCTATACGTAGACATGCCTTACCGTGAAATGACACTTTATTAACAACGAGCATATTAATAGGTTACGTTTAACTATCCTTCAATAGTTAATGTAACATATTCATATGTTACATTGACTATCGAATGATAGTTACGTAATAGTAATCTTTGTAATATTGACTAAGTTGATTACCAACATTTATTAATTACACTCGGTTAAATAGACCATTGTCGATTAGGTATATCAATAATGATAATATATATATATATATAACAATAACAATATAACTTATTTGATTATATCAATCAAAACGATGCTATTGTTTAACATCCTACCCAAAAGGGCTTTTGCTCATCAATCGATGTAGTTCTCAACCTAATTGGTGTGTCCCATCTCTGCCTAAACTTAAAACCTAAATCTTCAAACTACATAAAAAATTGAAATTCAAGGGCCGAGGCTGAAAGGCAAAATCAAATTAAAATTGACGAAGAAGCAAGCAAGAATGTCTATTAATAGCCCTGTGAATCCATATCTTCGATATCATTAGGTAAATCATTCCCATTAGTGCATTAATGCAGGAGTGTGGGAAATTACTAATATAGTCAGTGGTCACTATACTAATAACTACAGTTTGTACTAGTACAATTTTGGAAACCGTGCGAATTGCCTGATGGCTAAAGAATATCACTTTCACTTTGACAAGACATTCATTTTGAGAAACTGTGCCCGAGATAAAACTGTAGCCATTGATCTACATCAATCAATGGTCTCAAAAAATACGTTTACAAATTAGGGTTCTAAATAAACAGGTTTAAGGTACGTGTCAATGGTATCAATGCTCATAGTTGATAGTACAATGTACATACCACATGCACTTGCCAAATGTACATACCACTTGCAGGTGCCAGTGACGACGGACAACTCCGCTACCAAAGAGGCGATATTAACTCGATGTGACTGGTAGTCTGGAAATTGTAATTATTAGATGTTTTATGAATTTCCATTTAGCATTTGCTAATTTAAGATTTTAGTTTTAGTTTAAAGTTTAAAGAATAACTACTTTAAAATTTCACAATTCGGCAGTCGCATAGTCACACATGTGACATGATACATGCAAAAGTTAAGTTATATTACTGTTAAATAAATAACATGCTATCATACATTAAAATTTAACATTTGTTTGGTTCATTTTCAATTTAACAAATTATAAAATCACATATGTCATGAATCACGACTCACACATACACATTTTACAATTAAATCCATAAAAAAAACTGAAATGAAGTTGCAAAATTTTCATTAATATTTTCTATAAATTTACAATATTCAGAATTTCTCAGAAATTCAGAATTTCAGACTTGGAGACTTTCACTTGAAGTCCTTACAAAACTTTAAAGACAAAACCTACTATAGTGAAAATTTCAAAATTTTCAGGCAGAGGCCACTGGCCATAGGGACACAACACTAAGGATTTTCCCCTCCATCTAAGTAGAAAATTCTAGAGACGACAAGCTCTAGGAATTCATACAACCATCTGTAGTCCACCAAGTCATCTAACATAAACCATTTGCAAAGAAAATCCCTACCAATATGTTCCCATTTCCTATGGCGCATCAACTGCTGAACATCCAGGTTCAAAAGAAAAGGTTGAATGGCCACATCTTTGTCTGACTCGAAAATCTTGCGTATATCACTTGCCTAAGGGATCCCCACCCCTAATTTTGCATAAATAGTAACCTCAACGTCACCCAGGAATTCAGGTTTGAATAGCTTCCTTAACAGAAGGAGCATATCCACCTTCTCTCCCTCAAGGTCCAAAAGAGATGCCAAAAAATAGGACATAATGTCCGTGTTAACTCGGTACATATCGACATTTTCCAAAAATTGATGGCCCAACACCATCCTCAGAGCCTCATTTGTGTGAAGGCTCCAAACTCCTAGCAAACTGATTCAAGGGTTTGGTTTGAGACCAGGCCCAAAAAGGCCTTTTGTTCCTCCGCAGACATGCTTATCAAATGGATAGGAGTGTCCATCTTCAAAAAACTACCACAATATCTGAAATTATACTAATACAACCTAAATACCAAAACGAGATGCAATCTTTCAAGCACTAGCATTGAAGAAGAAGGAAGCGTAGATCATCTATAAATAGCCCTTAATTCTTTCTCTAACCTAATTAATTCATTTTTCCTTCAAATTTCTATAAATCTTTCATATTAAAAGCACGAGTGTGTGAAATTAGAAATAGCCAGATTTAGTGTCAGTGATAAAACATTTCTTTTATTAACGACAACTGTGATACTTTATCAACCGTCCACCTAAATAGATGTAAGACTTGATACGTGTAAATAATGATGTCATTATGTGATGTTGCATTAATTAGTTAATAGTTATGGTGCAAATTAATTAAATTTCAGCCATTCATCTAGGATCATCAAACGGTCTCAAATACGACATTTAACATTATAAAATGATGGATGTTACTGTTAGGTTGTGTGTTGATGTAAATTTTTGTGCTTATGGATACCAACATGTGTTTAATCTGCAAACAAATTAGTTGGCGTTGGTCCACATGACGTATTGACGCATTGACAAGTCCCATCTTTTGAAAATTGCCAATCAAATATTTATTTTTCCCATACTTAATGATAGATTAGCCAAAAAAAAAATATTTTTTCAAAAGGCACATAAAATTCGCTAGCACAATTATTTTTTTACCCTTCAACAAAAAATCGTTCTCCTCATATATTATAATGTATTTACTTCAAAAGAAAAAAATTCGCCTCACACAATATATATTTTCCCCACATTAATGTATTATTTGCCAAGATTTTATGGAATTTTCATTGGGCAGGGAAAAATTTTCCTTCGCCTTTATATTAATTTGCTAATTTGGAAAAAAAAATTCTCCATCATCAAGAAATTTTTTCCCCTAAATTAATGTGTGATTCACTAGGATTTTACACTTTTTCCTAGGAGGGGGTCTCTTTAAGTTATCCATGGTCAGCTTCTTTGACGAACTTATCAAGCCTACCAAACTAATCAGTATTGGCTTGTAAATACTCAATCTCAAACATTTGAATCTTCATCTTCTTAGCATGATTTATAATAATAAAGCTTGACAAGAACTTGTTTGAGAAGGTGTGGGGTTCTCATTTTTGGGTATTGGATTTGGTACACCTGGTCTAGGTGAAATAAAAGAAGCAAGAGGATTAGGTGTACCTATGTGCTCCTTGTATTTTTCTTAGGTAAGTGTACCTATGATAACCCTAGTGTTCTATCTATTTCGCCTAACTAGGAAATGAAATCTACCATTAATAATACAACCTTTAGGTTAAAAAATATTATTTCTTACGACTATAAATATCAACAAACTTACTTCACATAGATATAAGAATGAATGAGTCATGAATGTTTGGGAAAAGCGTCTAGACATTCATGCAAAATCCTACTGAATGGTGCAAAAAAGGCTTTTCTTTCTCTTCTTTAAAAAGTATGAGGTGCAAAATATGGCAGTGGATAAATAATTTTGGATTATAAGAAAGGGTGTTTCTTTAGCATTATTCTGGTCCTCAGAAGCTATAAATGATGAAATTATTGAATTATCAAGCCCTAAAATGTACCCTAGTTATATGAATTTTTTAGCACAGATGCTTAGCTAGGTCGACAATGTGATAAGAATAGACCAAGCTAGAACCCCATTCCCTCACATGGATGCTAGGGTTTTATTGAATCTCTCCCCAAAAATTAGAATATTAATATTATTGAAACCAATATTTGTAATTTCTTACGGTGTTGTCATGTGAAGGTGCTAGGGGAATCAATGTGTGTTACCTATATGGGAAGGAAGATCACATTCTTAATAATGTCCCTATCATTATCAACAGAAAAAAAAAAACTCACCTATATAAGAATAATAGGAGTTTGGATTTTAAGGATGCTAGTTTAGAAACTCATGCTTCTTTTGAGAACACAAATTATTGTATCAACATTAATGATAACACCCCCATGGATAAAAAACCCTCTACTTACAATGAAGCTCCTTCTAACTCTTTAGTAAACCTAATTGTGTGTTCCTTGGTCATGCACCTAAATGACAAAATGGATGCTTTCTTGTCTTTCCATCCTTTCTTAGAACTGAAATCCTCTAAGTATTTTAATATTTTGTCAGAGACTAACCCTAACTCTAGCCATTCTTTGGATATTCTAGTGGATAGTAGGACTTATATCCTTGGGATCTTATCCCCTCCTTTGAGTGACACCATTTCTGCCCCCATTATTAGCCAATCATCCTCGATAGAATTAGGAATAATATTGCACTACATAAGAATGTGCATAAAACTTTTAATGTTTATGATTACAATGTGATATATTATATCATTAAAGGTTTCAATAATATAACAAGGATAATTATAATGGTGTTGAGAAAGTTAATCAACACAAAAGCAACACAAATAGTTATGTTGTTAAAATATTGTCGCTAACTTTGAATCTAAAAAACTTAGTACTAGTGAAGTCTGTAATAGTAGTAGAATGGGGATCCTAAACCCTCATATGGAATGATTAATCTACCTCAGTCGCATTATCATTACCATCTCCTAGGGAGATTTTGTATGATAAAATTAAGCAAGAAACCTCAGAGAAGGGTATGTCATGTAGTAATGACTCTAGAGAGGGAGTGGATAACCATGCTAATGTTGCAATGAAAGGAAGTGATAATAGTTTTAGGGATGAGATAGTGAAAATCCAATCTAGCTTACACTCAACCCCAGAGAAAAATAAATAGGGATTGATTTCAAACATGGAGGGGATTGAAACTTACACCCCTATCAAAAGTACAATTGAGAATGTACTAAAAGTTGAGAATGATAAGATGGAAGAATATAAAAGGATCAACTTATGGAAATGGTTATATTGTTTAGATGAAATTTCATGGATCTTAGGTAGACTTTAACATGGTTGAGTACAAGGACACATGTGGGGGTGTAATATATGGAATATAAATAGAATGAGAAACACTTCTAGATGAGAATGAAGACTAATCTTAACACATTTAATCCACTTGAATGTGTAGAGAAAGATGACCTTACTAATTGGTTCACTTTGTGTAATTCTCAGAAGGGGGTAGAGGTTGGGAAAGTAGGGGGAAGGATTTATCATAGATGGGATAGATTTTATGCTAAAAAGGACATTTTCACCTGATTCATGAGAGGATAGTTGAAAATTTAGTGTCTATCTCTATACTTTGTCTGACCATCACCCCATCAAGGCCAATAGTGTTATGAGGGGAGAAGATTCTATGAGAAATAGAAAGGAAAAAGGTTTCATGTTGAATACCTATATGATTAGAGATGAAGATTGTAAGGAGACTATATTAACCTTAAGACACATAAAAAAATGGATGCTAAAAGGGAAAAGTAAGATTGAGAGCTAGGTTAAAAAGAATGTGGAAGGATGGAAATTTTTATTTCAGAGTATGGGGAAGAAATATGCAATGGACATGAGGAGGCAAGAAAATGATCTACAAGAAAAGCTATTAAAAGTTGAATTTGGTATTCAAGAGGATCTTATGAATGAGGAACTATGTGAAGAAATTTTTAATGTTAAAAATTATATAAGGGAGCTACAAGAGAACAAGATTCAAGGACTCAAGGTGAGAGCCAAACTAGATTGTCTATATAATGGGGATAAAGGCACTAATTTTTTTTTCAAATATATTAAAAATAGGAATGTAAAAGAAAAAATAGAAAAAAATCTATCATGAAGGCATGATCATTTCTAATAAAAAGGAAATAAGGTAGCAATTTTACATATTTTATAAAATGTTGTTCACATAAAAGGGGAAGTCAAAGATTAATAACCAAGCTAGAGAGTCTATATTAATAAAATGATCCCGAAGAAGATTATAGAGGAGGATAATAATAAACTAAAGATTGATATATTTAAGGATGAAGTAAGGAAAGTCATCATGACTAAAAATAATAATAAAATACCTAGAGGTGATGGGATTCTTGTGGAACTCTACAAGACTAATATAGAATGGATCTGTGATGAATTGTTGCAAGTGTACCAAACATCTCTTTGCAAAGGGTAATTGGGAAAGAATATTAATAAATAAATAATCAAACTCCTTCCTAAGGATGGTGACAAGATTTTTATGAAAAACTAAAGGCTTATCACCTTATTGAATGTATCCTACAAAATACTAGCCAAGCTAAGCGATGAGGTTGATTGACATTATTCTTAAGTTTGCTAACTATACACAAATTCAATTCATTAAGGGAAGATATATCTTAGGGAATTTGATTAAAATATAGGAAGCAATGAAATGGGTCTAATTATCAAAGAAAAATGATGATATTATTTTTCTATATTTTGAGAAGGCATACGATTGGGTAGACTAGTCTTTCCAAATGATGACATTTGAAGCTTTCAAATTCCCTAAGGAATTCTGTAATATGGTCAACACTCTACTATACAATGTGATGGTCAAAGTTGATGTAAATGAAACCCTATCTAAGACCTTTGTGTTGGAAAGATCTATAAGATAGGGGAACCCTCACTACAAAATTTAAGACCATTTTTCGACGACTATATGTCACTTTTCTGACACTGTCCCGTCAGCCAAGTGACAGAGACCAGTGTTGCAATTTTGGTGTCAGAAACAATGATGGTTGTACCATATATCATTATTGCGATGGTACTAACCATCATAATATGAGCCACCTATGATGGTTATCATAGTGTCTTTACATATTTTAGCTGTCGCTATTACAACACATAGGCGTCGCATTTTTTGTGTTAACCGTCGCAGTTTGCACTGTCTAAAAACTTTTGCATGCCATCTTTACAGTTTATTGGTGTCACAGTTTATGACAGACATGCGATGTATTTTCTATACATATGGCATCGAGCCGTCAAAAATTTCTGATGGCTCAATTTTACATGTATAGCAAATATGTCGCACGTCTATCATAATTTGTGACAGTTAATACAAAAATGCAACATCTAGGTGTTGCAATATGAGTCGACTATGATATTTACCATGTTGTCGTTCCATATTTTATCTTTTGTTATTATGACACCTAGGCGTCATAGTTTGTAATATCTAAAAAATTCACCATACCATCGTTACAATTTGTTGGTGTCGCAATTATGATAGATGTGTGACGTATTTTCTATACATTTGATGTTGAGCCGTCGGCAATTTCCAACGGTTCGACGTCGCATGTATTTTTTTAGTGTCTCTTTAGAGTTTTTAAGAGTTTAGTGTCCTAGTGGATAAAGGGATAAACCAATGTCCTCCCAACTGTGACAACATATCTATAAATGGTGGACATGAATATAATTTGCATTACAGATGGAGGGAGATAATTTGAAGTTGCAAGAGTATGAAAATGAGAAACATTATGCAAAGAAAGTGAGTGTATGTGATGTACTTATAACACTCATTCTCCTTAAAAAATGGGCTGGCTATTATTTTTTAGGATGTGTATCTCTACCTACAAGTTGTGAGGGATCAAACTCCAAGCCTGAAATTTCTGAGCATTAGTTGCCAATGAGTCCATCATTGAAGTTTTGACAACATCACCGCATTGTTTTTCTTTGTTTTGGAGGAATCACACTTGGGAAAAGAGTGGTGGAAGAGGGCCTGCAATGTGTATCGTGAAGGCCCAACAAAGGGGAGCCCTATTTTGCAGTCATTAGTCCTATGCAACAAAATGAATAACAAAACAAAATGAAAAACATCTAATTCCAGAAGAGCACATATAATAACTTATGCAATCTCATGCCAGTGAATATACAATGATGCAAAAAAGCACTTAAAAATTGATCACTAAATATTATACTTGAGAGGATTGCAATCTAGGGGTAAACATTAAGATCAAGTCCAAATTACACACATAACAATAAAACTTGAGCAATTTGATCCAACTTAGTAAAAACATGGGACACAATTGTGAGATCACCAAGAAACTAAGACAATATATCTAGACAGTCAAAATTAAACCAAAACAAATGAGAGAAAGAGTGACCTAGACATTTTTTTAATGTGGAAATTTGTGTCTCAACCTTACTTTTACATAAGGCTACTATTATAGTAAGTTTACTTTTGAGCACAAATTGATCCAAGATTTTCCTCAAAGCTATGAATTGGCTAGATAAGAATGCTGGTAAATTTTCATTGCAAGAATCTTTTCTAAATTTAAAGATATAAAGTTTCCACTTTTGATAGTTTCATTTGAAAGTTTCAAAGTCAATTGTTAAGGTCTTAGAGGCTTCTGATGGACCTGCAAGTGGTCATAACTAGCATATTGGGTTATAGCTTGATAGAGCACATCATGATCTTGTTGGTGCTTCAAACAATTTGTCAACCAAACTATAGAATCAAAATTTTTGGCCTCAAGAAGTTTGGTCTCCTGAAATGGGAAACATAAAAATGTGTTGGAAACATAAATGAGTTAAGTAAATTTAAGAAAATAAACCTCATATTCTGTGAGGCCCATCCCGGACCCCATCATAGTTTTCTAGTTTTGCTTATGATAGACTCAGCATATGATACTTTACTTTTTATGCATTATTGAACATTATGGACCTTATGCTTTATGTTATGGATTTGA
>MU226100.1:672403-684015 GCA_018584345.1 Thuja plicata
CAATACCAAATCTACATCAGCTCTTCCTAAAATGATTACTTGTCACATTACTTTTAAACATAAAATATAATTCAGATTCCATATCCAGACCTTTTTCCTATTTGGACAACCCCAAAATTGATGCCCATGATTACTTATTGTGTGTGACGTCTTCAAGACACAAGGGTCAACACCACATTGACACATAGGCACATTGACCGAAGCCATCGACGCTATATCGATAATTATTGCACTGTCATTCCAACATATCATTTTGTTTAGTTGATTATTTTGTTCATTCATACTAATTATAATAAAATTAAAATATTGAAGAATTTTTTTTTTCAGTTCATAAACCATGCACACTATTTATGCTATGTTGAAGAAATTCAGAATGGAGTGTGGATTACAAAGTTTTATCTATGGCAGTGTAATTGTAATACCCACCTCTTAGTTTGCTTTTCAGTTTCAGTTGCCGAACTCTTTTAGGCCTTTTCATGTATGTGTGGTTTATTTCAGATGGTTTAGAGGATATTTATGTATCACATTTCAGTATGTTATTGATTCATTGCTTAGAGTGTTATATCTCTTGTTTACATATCATGTATGGTTATTTCATGATGCTTATGTATATGTTAGGATGTTATTTCGGTTATGGTTTTCTAACAATACTGACCCTAGATTTATATGCACATGGATAACTTATATGTTTTGCATTACTGTTTGACATTCTTGATATGGTATGGGACAGAGTCGTAGTTACTTGCTTCAGCGAGATCCACACGATAAACTAGTCTCAACCATTGTTTGCTATATTATATGCATGTATGCTCGTCTTTGTGATGACAGATCTACAGGTACTGGGCTATGTCTTCCTTGAATTGGTAGGAGTGAGAGTGCCCTATCACAATATCTCAATGGTAAGAGAGGGGAGATAGTATTCAGGTCCAAATCCATACCCTAAACCCTTATTTTGTCCTATTGATGGACAAAGAATTTGATTGAATACCCTACTGTTTGAATCCGTCAAGAGACGTGGATTCGTGAGCCTATTCGTGTGTTTGTGGTTTTGTTTTAGTTGATTGTTTGTTTCAATTGATTATCTATTTGGATGGGTTTCAGGTGATTTGATGATGCTTTTAGCTTGATTTATTTAATGAATTTTCATGGTAAATACTAATGTTAATTATTGCACCTACAATAAGGTTAAAACATTGATATATGAAATATATGGCTATTTAATAATTAAATATTAATTAAATACCTATATTTAATTAATTGATTTAATTGCTAAGTCTTGATTAAAATAATTAAGATTTAATAAATATCAAATTCAATTAATTGTAATTAATTGTGCATAGTTGAATTATTGAATGTCACCTTAAGTTGCATAGTTAATTGATTTATTTAATTGAAATAGTATCTCATGCATGTTCAATTTAACACTTTGCTTTAAAATTATAAAGTGGAGTTTCTGTTGCATGCTTTCAGTGAAATCGAAAATAAAGGAATTATCTTAATTAATAATTAGATAATTTATTTTCCCTTTAGGGTTTTCACTTTTTGAAAACCTAATTGCTTGGATTATCTATATCTTGGGATTGGAAGCCCTTTTGAAGGTTGTTCAATTAGGGAGAAGGAGAAATCAGGTGATTGAGATTTTGAGGAGGTTTGCTTGGATTTGGAATTCATATTGCTTGGATTTGTGGGTTTGATCATCTCTTTTGTTACTAAGGTAGGATCTTGAGCTTTTCAATTCTAGTTTTCAGATCCCTATCTTCTATGCATTTGAAAACTAGGATCCTTTGCTTGATCTTCTCTCTTTGTGTATTTGGTGATTCCACTAATTAAAAAGATGAAAAATGTGTTCTTGGATCCATTTATGTTTTCTTTCATATTTGCATGTCAGATCTATGATTATGAACATGAGGGTTTCATTTTTGGGTGTTGAATGCCAATTGGGTATAAAGGGTTTTCGTATGAAATATTTCTGTTTGGTATTGCCCTTAGGGTTTCATTTTTAGGGAAAATTCCTCTTTCAATGAGAATTTTGTTAATGTAAGAAAATTAGCTTCAAACCCTCAGATCTGTGTTTGTCTCACCTTGAAAAGTAGAAAATTTGTCTTCATCAGGTGCATGTTAAAATTGGGATCAGATCTGCAAGAAAATAGGTTAAATGAATTACTTTGCATGTTTAGAACCAGAAAACTCTTCTTGAGAAAATAAATTATTATATATAAAAAAAAATGGATCTCCTTGTGTTTATCGTCTTGCATGTTGAAAGGAAGGGAAAAACTCCTCCTTGGTTACTCAGAAATTTGGTTGGGAAAAAGAGCCTATCTTATTGAAAATATAGCTTAAAAAAAATAGGCCTTGAAAAGGAAAAGATTTCCCTTTTAAAATTATTAATAAGTGAAATAAGTAAATATAAATAAAAGAAGAGCTTGCTATTTTTAAAAAAAAAAATACAGACTTCATTTCATACTAGTAAAAAAAAGAAGAAGAAAAGAAATGGTTTATTATAATATATTATATAAACTGTTTGTTGTATTAATAATTTATAAAACTTAAAAAAAAAATTAATTAAAAGTTTGGAGGTGGGTGGCGGGGGCCACCGCACCCGCTCCCTTTTTTAAGGGACACCGTGGGTTCCACCAGTAACAGTGGACCGTAGTGGGACTGTGGTCACCACTGCGTGAGTAATGGGCCGTAGTACCCTGCGGGTTCCACTGCCGGTGACCACCTAGTGTGGGCGGGGACCGCATGGTGTGGTACCCGCGTGGGGCCCACAGACCCCGGTTTCCCCCTTTAAGTTTAAATTTTATTATTATTATTTTTTTTAAGTTTTAAATAGATTTAACTTGTAGTTAATTTAAAAGATTTTTTTTAGTTGTTTTTAAATTATTTTAATTTATTTAAAATTAATATTATATGTAGTTTAAACGAATGTTAATTAATTTCATTTTTAATTTAATTTAGTTTGTTAATTTAGTTTTAATTGATTTATAATGTAAAGATTGTTTTTAAGTGTTGCAATTATTTTCGTTTAAATGACTATTAGAAGGGGGTTTTATTTAATGAATATATGATTATTATTAAGTTGTTATGAGTTATCTATGTATGAAATACGATATGATATTGAGTACATACTTGGTATAATTATAGTCAAATTTTGTAATTATCAGATTAGGTTAATTTATATTTGATTGAGATTATAAAGTAACCTATAAGAGAGCTTTATTTGTATATTCTTAATTATTTAATTATAATCTATTCATAATTTTATAGGATAAGCGAATTTACATAGTTAGGATTATAAATTTGTGTATCAATGCATTTTATTAGCTCTTCTAGAAATATGCTTTACCATGTCATGAGGTGTTAATCTAGATGTTATTAGGTTGATGTGTGTATTATGTCCTGTATGATTATTTTGGGATTACCTTAGCGTGGTGTCTTGCATGCATTTCCGGTACGTGTTTCCTATTATGTATGTTAGATCAATTATCTTTTCTGAACCTAGGGTTTTTCTGAACTTGGGATATGGGTTCATGTGAAGAGTTTTCATATTGCTTGGTTAGTGAGAACCAGTAGTTCCTATATGGGTCGGAACCAGGTTGTGAGGTCTATGATATTTTATTTGACCTTGAGCTTAGGGGATGGTTAGTTAGGTGCATCTTAGGGGAGTGGCTTACAATAGGATTCTAGGGCCCAAAGAGGCCAGTCCAGGGTGACCTATCGTAAGTTGATTAATAAGTGATAACTTAATAATAAAACTCAGGGTTAACATTAAATACAAAATTAGTTAGCATGTTGAGATTTTGGGGTCCAGAGTGACCATTCTAGGGTAAAATCAACTAGATGATGCTTGAGGGTCTGGGGTCCATAGAGACTAGTCCCGGGTAACTCAAGTATATGACCATGTGATGAAAATCCCATAGCATGTAGCCTAAGTCTCCTCCATAGGTCCTATGGTACATTTTATGGTTGTGTCTTGGACACTTGGCTTTTGGAGTCAGTATTTGATTTATGTTGGTGTTTTGGATAGCTTATGTATGTTCCTTTATCATTGGATGGTGTACCTTTATCTTGCTCTTGGAATTTCAGTTGTCTTGATCTTTCCATCCTTATATTTTTTCTTTAGTCTTTCTCGTTGTGATCAGAAAGCTTCTAGGATCTCCCTATGTGTTTCTTTATGATGGCTTGTATGCCTTTGATTGTATTCATGTTGTATACCCATGTGAGTGGGCCTGTTATTATCTCCTCAGCATGGTGGGAGTGGACCTTTGGTTCCACGCGGTCGGGTGGTAGTGATTCTTATTAACATTGAGATTCTGACAGTCCTTCTTCATGCTTGGTTGATCTTTGATGTAGTTCTATCTTCTGATTCCTTTGGAGACTGGTTCAGTTTCATGAGTTGTTTATTTGTACCATATATGTTTATCAGTTGAAATCCTTTGGAGGATGTATCATGTTGTATTCATCATGGTTATCTAGGAGGTTTTGATCTTATCATATCAGTTGTGATCTTGCAATAGTGTACCAAAAGTGATACCTATTTTAGTTGTTATATCATACTTGTATTAGAGTGATTACTACATACCCTATGACATGTATTGTGGATGTGAGTTATGAGATGTATATTATTGGATTTGTTTGATGTATCCTTTGTGTTAGTTCTTTATAGTTGTTTTCGCAGATTATCCTGCTTAAGTGATTCTACGTCAAGGAACCCTCGAGGATTGTTATCTATGTATGAGTTGTACTTATGTGAATGTCATGTATCTCATTGTATTGGTTCCGCATTGTTATCATTATTGTTTGTAAACATTAAAATTTTTTTATCCTGTTAACTCATTGTCAAGTTTAGGTTAGTTCTCCTGGGTTCCCTGGTGAGGCATTACACTTGGTATCCGAGCCCATGTTTCTACACTAGGAGCTCTGGGAATTTGTATGCCCATTAGTTGTCTTTTTATTTTAAAATATTGAAACAAACATAGACATAAAACTCTGATGTATTTAAAACCATTTCTTTGAGATTATTTGTTTTCTTTTGATGTTATTAGTTTTGGTGTTGGTTCTGAGTTGTGGTTTAGTTCTCTGGTTGATTCAGGAATCATGCCTGAATCTAGAGCTGCTAGAGGTCATTGTAGAGGCCGTGTTGATGGTCATGGTAGGGGTACGAACCACAATCCTTCCTCAAATGTCAATCATGATGGTGCTCATTAGCACAATAGAGATGAGTAGAGGCATGAGGGTCAGGCTGAGTCTGTTGAGCCAGACACTAGACAGATGTTGAAGGTGATATTGAGTCATCTTCTTGAGTAAGTTAGAGTGGAGAAGGATGTTTCTCATCAATCTCAGATAGAGTAGAGAGAGAGGGAGAGATCTAGGAGCCCTCCAAGGAGGACTATTATAGTGGATCCAAAGGTTGTGGCAGTGAACCACATGAGGGATCTCATGAGAGTTCCACTTACTCCCTTTGATGGGAAAGGAATAGGGTTGGAAGCTGAGACTTGGCTTATCACATTAGAGAGGATTTTTTCTATGCATCCCTTTAGTAGCAATACTAAAGCTAGGCATGTGGTAATGCAACTCTCCAATTTTATAGCGAGATGGTGGAAGATAGAGGAGAAGTTAGGTCTCCATATTGACATAATGACTTGGGAGTTATTCCTTGAGTACTTTTGAGAGCGCTTCCTATCTGATTAGTGGAGGCAGTAGAGGGTGGATGAGTTCCATAAATTGAGGTAGTTTACCATGTTAGTGGTAGAGTATGAGCGTCGATTCTTCAAGCTCAAGCAGTATGCTGGTTAAGGTTAGGATTTGGCACTTATGGTTCAATACTTTGTTAGGGGGCTCAATGAATGCATCATTGGGGAAGTTAGACTCTTTGAGCCTAAAAACCTTAGAAAAGCAGTTATTAAAGCTACCCTTGCAGAGGAAAACCTAGCATTGGGCCATGGTGGTCAGTTGGGAGTGCAGTTTAGAGCACCTAGTAACAGAGGTAATCAATTTTAAGGAGCTAGAAATTCTAGGAACCATCCTATAGTTTCAAAGGGTAACTAGAGCCAACAGGGTAAGATATTCTTTCATGGCACTAGTGGTGGTTCTCAGTCGGGGAACTATCGCAACTAGCTACGCAGTATGCACAATAGGACTGATCGGTCAGTTTAGAGTTTGCATCAGGATGCTAGTGGGGGTAGTTTTCATCATTCTAGTGCACCTTCAGTTAGAGGAGGTGGTAGTAGATGGGGTTGTTATTCTTGTGGGCAGCTTGGTCACATTGCGGCCAATTATCCTCATCTTGTATTGCAGTTCTCGGGACAGAGGCCAGTAGCTTCTGAGCCTACAGTTGGGGATGTTGGTATGTCTCATGGAGCATATGCAGTGTATGATCATCCTCCAACTCTGTATCATGATCCTATGAGTGGGGTTGTGAGTAGAGGGGCAATAGCTGGTTTCCACATTCCTACAGTAGGGAATGATCCCCAGTGTTCAAGTCAGAGACCAGGGAAGGGTCTTATGGGACCCACACATTGAGTCTTTTGTGGCTCGGGTTGATGATTTGAGTTTAGAGATTAATATCTCTACCTTTGTTGTAGGCTTCCAGGAGTAATCCTAATTTTAGGGGAGGAGGATGTAATACCCACCTCTTAGTTTGCTTTTCAGTTTCGGTTGCCGAACTCTTTTAGGCCTTTTCATGTATGTGTGGTTTATTTCAGATGGTTTAGAGGATATTTATGTATCACATTTCAGTATGTTATTGATTCATTGCTTAGAGTGTTACATCTCTTGTTTACATATGATGTATGGTTATTTCATGATGCTTATGTATATGTTAGGATGTCATTTTGGTTATGGTTTTCTAACAATACTGACCCTAGATTTATATGCACATGGATCATTTATATGTTTTGCATTACTGTTTGATGTGCTTGATATGGTATGGGACAAAGTCATAGTTACTTGCTTTGGTGAGATCCACACAATAAACTAGTCTCAACCATTGTTAGCTATATTATATGCATGTATGCTTGTCTTTGTGATGACAGGTCTGCAGGTACCAGGCTACATCTTCCTTGAATTGGTAGGAGTGAGTATGCCCTATCGCAATATCTCAATGGTAAGAGAGGGGAGATAGTATTCAGGTCCAAATCCATTCCCTAAACCCTTATTTTATCCTATTGATGGACAAAGAATCTAATTGACTACCCTACTGTTTGAATCCGTCAAGTGACGTGGATTCGTGAGCCTGTTTGTGTGTTTGTGGTTTTGTTTCAGTTGATTGTCTGTTTCAGTTGATTATCTATTTGGATGGGTTTCAGGTGATTTGATGATGCTTTTAGCTTGATTTATTTAATAAATTTTCATGGTAAATATTAATTTTAATTATTGCACCTACAATAAAGTTAAAACATTGATATATGAAATTATGGCTATTTAATAATTAAATATTAATTAAATACCTATATTTAATTATTAAGTCTTGATTAAAATAATTGAGATTTAATAGACATTAAATTTAATTAATTGTAATTAATTGTGCATAGTTGAATTATTTAATGTCACCTTAAGTTTCATGGTTAATTGATTTATTTAATTGAAATGGTATCTCATACATGTTCAATTTAACACTTTGCTTTGAAATTATAAAGTGGAGTTTCTGTTGCATGCTTTAAGTGAAATTGAAAATAAAGGAATTATCTTAATTAATAATTAGATAATTTATTTTCCCTTTAGGGTTTTCACTTTTTGAAAACCTAATTGCTTGGATTATCTATATCTTGGGATTGGAAGCCTTTTTGAAGGTTGTTCAATCAAGGAGAAGGAGAAATCAGGTGATTGAGATTTTGAGGATGTTTGCTTGGATTTGGAATTCATCTTGCTTGGATTTGTGGGTTTGATCATCTCTTCTGTTACTAAGGCAGGATCTTGAGCTTTTCAATTCTAGTTTTCAGATCCCTGTCTTCTATGCATCTGAAAACTAGGATCCTTTGCTTGATCTTCTCTGTTTGTGTATCTAGTGATTCTACTAATTAAAAAGATGAAAAAATGTGTTCTTGGATCCATTTGTGTTTTCTTTCATATTTGCATGTCAGATCTATGATTATGAACATGAGGGTTTCATTTTTGCGTGTTGAATGCCAATTGGGTATAAGGGTTTTCATATGAAAGATTTCTGTTTGGTATTGCCCTTAGGGTTTCATTTTTAGGGAAACTTCCTCTTTGAATGAGAATTTTGTTAATGTAAGAAAATTAGCTTCAAACCCTCAGATCTGTGTTTGTCTCACCTTGAAAAGTAGAAAATTTGTCTTCATCAGGTGCATGTTGAAATTGGGATCAGATCTGCAAGAAAATAGGTTAAATGAATTACTTTGCATGTTTAGAACCAGAAAACTCTTCTTGAGAAAATAAATTATTATATATAAAAAAAAATGGATCTCCTTGTGTTTATCGTCTTGCATGTTGAAAAGAAGGGAAAAAATCCTCCTTGGTTACTAAGAAATTTGGTTGGGAAAAAGAGCCTATCTTATTGAAAATATAGCTTAAAAAAAATAGGCCTTGAAAAGGAAAAGATTTCCCTTTTAAAAGTATTAATAAGTGAAATAAGTAAATATAAATAAAAGAAGAGCTTGCTGTTTTTTTTTAAAAAATTCAGACTTCATTTCATACCAGTAAAAAAAAAAAAAAAGAAATGGTTTATTATAATATATTATAAAAACTGTTTGTTATATTAATAATTTATAAAACTTAAAAAAAAAAATTAATTAAAAGTTTGGAGGTGGGTGGTGGGGGCCACTGCACCCCCTCCCTTTTTTAAGGGACACCCCGGGTTCCACCAGTAACAGTGGACCGCAGTGGGACTGCAGTCACCACTGCGTGAGCAGTGGGCCGCAGTACCCTGCAGGTTCCACTGTCGGTGACCGCACAGTGTGGGCGGGGACTGCGTGTGGCCCACAGACCCCGGTTCCCCCCCTAAGTTTAAATTTTATTATTTTGTTTTTTTCAAGTTTTAAATAGATTTAACTTGTAGTTAATTTAAAAGATTTTTTTAGTTGTTTTTAAATTATTTTAATTTATTTAAAATTAATATTATATGTAGTTTAAATGAATGTTAATTAATTTCACTTTTAATTTAATTTAGTTTTAATTGATTTATAATGTAAAGATTGTTTTTAAGTGTTGCAATGTTTTCGTTTAAATGAATATTAGAAGGGGCTTTTATTTAATGAATATATGATTATTATTAAGTTGTTATGAGTTATCTGTGTATGAAATACGATATGATATCGAGTACATACTTGGTATAATTATAGCCAAATTTTGTAATTATCAGATTAGGTTAATTTATATTTGATTGAGATTATAAAGTAACCTATAAGAGAGCTTTATTTGCATCTTCTTAATGATTTAATTATAATCTATTGGTAATTTTATAGGATAAGCAAATTTGCATAGTTAGGATTATAAATTTGTGTATCAATGCATTTTATTAGCTCTTCTCAAAATATACTTTACCATGTCATGAGGTGTTAATCTAGATGTTATTAGGTTGATGTGTGTATTATGTCTTATATGATTATTTTGGGATTGACTTAGCGTGGTGTCTTGCATGCATTTTCGGTACGTGTTTCCTATTATGTATGTTGGATCGATTGTCTTTTCTGAACCTAGGGTTTTTCTGAACTTAGGATATGGGTTCATGTGAAGAGTTTTCATATTGCTTGGTTAGTGAGAACCAGTAGTTCCTATATGGGTAGGAACCAGGTTGTGAGGTCTATGATATTTTATTTAACCTTGAGCTTAGGGGATGGTTAGTTAGGTGCATCTTAGGGGAGTGGCTTACAATAGGATTCTGGGGCCCAAAGAGGCTAGGCTAGGGTGACCTATCGCAAGTTGATTAATAAGTGATAACTTAATAATAAAACTTGGGGTTAACATTAAATACAAGATTAGTTAGCATGTTGAGAGTCCATGGTCCAGAGTGACTAGTCCAGGGTAAACTCAACTAGATGATGCTTGAGGGTCCGGGGTCCATAAAGACTAGTCCCGGGTAACTCAAGTATATGACCATGTGATGACACTCCCATAGGATGTAGCCTAAGTCTCCTCCATAGGTCCTATGGTACCTTTTATGGTTGTGTCTTGGACACTTGGCTTATGGAGTCAGTATTTGATTTACGTTGGTGTTTTGGATAGCTTATGTATGTTCCTTTATCATTGGATGGTGTACCTTTGTCTTGCTCTTGGACTTTCAGTTGTCTTGATCTTTCCATCCTTATGTTTTTGCTTTAGTCTTTCTCGTTGTGATCAGAAAGCTTCTAGGATCTTCCAATGTGTTTCTTTATGATGGCTTGTATGTCTTTGATTGTCTTCATTTTGTATACCCTTGTGAGTGGGCCTGTTATTATATCCTCAGCATGGTGGGAGTGGACCTTTGGTTCCACGCGGTCGGGTGGTAGTGATTCTTATTACCATTGAGATTCCAACGGTCCTTTTTCATGCTTGGGTGATCTTTGATGTAGTTCTATCTTCTAATTCCTTTCGAGACTGGTTCAGTTTCATGAGTTGTTTATTTGTACCATATATGTTTATCGGTTGACATCCTTTGGAGGATGTATCATGTTGTACTCATCATGGTTATCTAGGAGGTTTTGATCTTATCATATCAATTGTGATCTTGTAATAGTGTATCGAAAGTGATACCTATTTTAGTTGTTGCATCATACTTATATTAGAGTGATTACTACATACCCCGCGACATGTGTAGTGGATGTGAGTTATGAGATGTATATTATTAGATTCATTTGATGTATCCTTTGTGTTAGTTCTTTATAGTTGTTTTTGCAGATTATCCTGCTTAAGTGATTCTATGTCAAAGAACCCTCGAGGATTGTTATCTATGTATGAGTTGCACTTATGTGTATGTCATGTATCTCATTGCATTGCTTCCGTATTGTTATCATTATTTTTTGTAAACATTAAAAAAAAATTATCCTGTTAACTCAGTGTCAAGTTTAGGTTAGTTCTCTTGGGTTCCCTGGCGGGGAATTACAGTAATACTCTGTAAATAGTTATTGTTATCAGTGATGTAAAAGGAATTATTGTTCAGTTTATATCTATACTTAAAATCATTATTGAAATTTTTTGAGAAGCACTTGCAGTGCATTGAGAAATTGATTCATTGCAGTAATATTAGAGGAAGTTGTAATAGCGATGTTGGTGCTTACCTAATTAAAACCCATGTTGGTGTTCCCACCTCTAGAATATCAATAAGTAATGAAAATAGAGCCTATCTTCATAAAAAAAAGAGGCTAAAACCTTAATTTTGAAATGCATGAATTGACAAATGTTACCTTAGAAATGGAGCCCCTTTTTTTAATTCTCAAATAATTATTGATGTTTCTTGAATGATGTCATCGCATGCCTTCATTGTGGAGGAACATATTATGATTGATCATGATTTTTAAATCTTGAAAGTTTGAATTCCTTGATTGGAAACATATTTTGATTGAATGGTCAATTGGAATGCTTGGAATTGATTGGTAGATTATATAAGTTTGAAATGGTCAAGAGAGGGAGATGTATATATGAAACTTACATATTTTCAAACTTAATTTTTGGGGAAT
>MU226100.1:717109-730624 GCA_018584345.1 Thuja plicata
CATAATTTCAACTGACTATAAGCCCACAAATGTTTTGGTAATACTTAAAAATAGAGTATAAATATTAGTATAATAGAGATAGTAAATGTTCTCATCATCTGCCCCTGGTAATTTGAATTCTTGTCATTAAGCATTGCATCTTCTTATGGTTACTTGGAAATCACCAACCTCTGTCCTCCCTTGCCTCTGGCTATTCAAAGTGTAATAGAATCCCTTTGTCTTTTCCCAAACATCCACTCTATGACCCTCCTGCAGTGGGTCAAGCCTGTCAGCATTGATGTCATATAGGGGCTAAAGGAGCATTGGTAGCTGCATGGTGAGTGGACACCAGAGTTCTTGTCTAATTTGCCTACCCAACTGCATGTATTTTGGTGCTCTGTGAATAGCTTCTTGGAGGTTGATAGGTCTGTGTGGCTCTGACTTCTTAAATGCTTCGGATAACCTACCCCATCTGCTTCTGGCACTAGCTAGGGCTCTCTGAAAGATGAAGTAAGACATGTTGTCATACTATGAATAGACCTCTATTCTGATCCCCAAAAAATTATCCCTTGTTTCCTCTTTGATTTTTCCATAGGTCAGATGAAGCCAATCTCTCAGGAGTATATCTGGTTTGCTTCTCTTTGCCCTCAATGGCAATGGTTCTATTTTCTCCTGTTCCCTATAATTTTCCAGCTGTCTATCATAATTGGCCTCATTGTGCATCTAGGACATTAATTCTCTTAGGTGTACATCCCCTATGTAAATTATAGGGTTCCACTCAGTCTCTGCTAGAATAATGATGTTATGTATGTACAATTCACAAATTAAATTTTGCTACCATGAGGGAAGGGTCTGGTATAGGCCATAAAATTCTTGAGCTGATTTAAATTTAGAGTCTATAGATTTAATGGTCATCATTAGTTAGAAAAAGAGGAACTATTCCTTCAAATAGATGGTATAAACCCTAGGGGGTGGCCTACAGGTAATTATTTGATCAGCCAACTTAAGGGCATGATCCATCTTTTTTTTTTGTCTTGCCAATTGCTCTTTTAACTCTGTAATCTCTTCCCCTTGATCTATTATTACTTTATTCATTTTCTTTTTTCTCTTCTCCCCATAAAGTTGTTGTCAAAACATACTTATTATGTAATCCAAAGAGAAGCATCTGTAAGGTGATTGGGCCACAATCTTCTGCCTAGTTACTTTTCCTCCTCTGTTCCTACCATGACTGCTCTAAGAAACTTGTTAACCAAGTTCTTTTATAGGGAACTAGGGAAGTCTTTGAGTGGGTTGAATAATGGGTTACTGAGGCATTCTCCTTGTTGTTGTCTAAGATATCCTGATGGATTTATTGGGGGCTATTTTGGTAGACATTAGGTTTAGCTTCACATGTATCTTTTGAATTTTGAGGAATGTCTGGAATTGCAAACTGATTTGGGGAATTGTCTAGAATAATGTGTACATGAGGCTCTTCATTAGATTGCTTAGGGGATGCGGGTTGGATTTCTAAGGATAATATAAGGAGCTATCCTCTCATTCTAGGGCTTCTTTTCACAAGGGTTTCTTCAATTTCTATAGCCTTTTTCTTAATAACCTTCTTCAGTTCCTCTGCTGCAGGAACCGACTTCCTTTTCTTCCCCTTTTAGGTTGTAGGGGTTTGTGTCTTGGCTGCAGGAAATTTTTTTTCTCCCACTAATTTCTTTTTTCCTTTCATTTGGGTAGAAGTAGGTACATTTCTCTCATGAGTAGGTAAAGGCATACTTTCTTGCAAATTTTTTAGTTTTTGCCCCCTAGGTATCTTGATCAACAGCTGGGTCAATGGGTATTGCATCATCATGACCAGATTACACATTAGGGTTAACCTGAGGTTGTAGGATTTTATGCTGGAAAAATTCTGACCATGCCAAGGGAGAGGCATCCCTAAGAGATATTTCTATTAGCAATTTAATTAGGGCATGGTGGGTGATAGAATTGACATTTCCTTTCAGGGTCTCCTCAGCACTGATGCATAGTATATTGTAAAAGAAATTGGGCACATTCATTGGAAGATTATGCCTTACATAACTAAGTAATTTAAAATGATGTGCATGAAAATTAGAAAATCTCCCTTCACATTTAAAATACCTGATAATATGCATGGCCAATTCATTGTATGGAGGAAGGATAGACATTCTTTTGCACCCTTGTTTGGTAATCTCCAGAGGAGGGTCACTTGGTAGGGTAAATTGGGCCCTATCTGATCTGGCATCGTGAAAATTGGGGTAGTGCTCCCCAACCATTGGTAACCCAGTAACTTCTGCTATCTATTCTTCTATAGCGACCACTGTCAATCCCCATACAGTTGCTTTCCCTTCCTCAAATGTGTTTGCAAATTTAGCTGCTGCTTCTTCATCAAACTCTGTTAACTTCAAGAAATATCCTAACCAACCATATACATTAAACCTCCTTACCACTTCAAAATCTAAAATTAAAACACCATGTACTATTGGCTCATGTCTCTTGAACTACCCTCTCATCTGTGCTTGCCAATTTTATCAATTTGTCTGCTCTGTAGTTGATAAATGCCTTATTCCTTCTTGAGTTTTAGACTATTTGTTTTAAAACTATGGGATTTCTTCTGAATTCCTTTGTTATTATTAACATGAACAATGATGATGTGTTTTAACAAGAGAAATTATATCTCTTACTATGGGTTTCCACATAATTTAATTATAAGTCACATCAAGTCTGACAATCATAGATAATTTGGGAATAAGGGTACAACAGTTGTGCGATTTAGCAACGAGATTTTAATGAGACAAAGGCAAAGTATAGATTTGACGTGACGTTAAATATTTTAGGAGTAAATAGAAATGACATTTTAGGAATTAATACACTTCCCTCCCCCCTACAAAAAATTGAAAAGTGTCCACACTTGGCATACTTGGCATGAGGAATGGAACTGGCTTAGTGTCATAATGATACATTTATTGCAGTACTAGATATAATCATCAAAATCTATGCGCTAAAAATGGAAAAATATGAAAAGCTTGTACCTGTCATTCAATCATTCCATGTGACATAAAAAGGTGGAAAGAATGGAATGATAGTGGTGGCATCTTTTATCAGCGTACTTGGCTCTTATTTGAAGCAAAGAAAGGAAAATGGTGATGACGTGGAAGGTGGGTGGGTGGAAGATAAAGAAATGAGATGAGTTGGAAAGAAGAATTAGAAAGTGAATGGAGAAATGGAATTCATGTAAACAAAATTTTTTTATTATATACATGCATGATGGAATTATATTGAAGAGATGTAGGAAGAAGGTTTGCATCCTTTGCTGTAGGAAGTGTTACCTATTGCTCTTTTGAAACTTGTTGTCAGAATTGCTGCAAGAAGTCTTCTTTTGTTTGGGGCTGGTGATACAACTTTAGCCGATGTCCATTGAATAATAGCTTGAAGTGTACTGGGTCAATTATGGTCAAATGGATGGCTCCATTGGTGAAGACATGGTTTATTTCATATGGCCCCAGCCATCTTGTCTACAGCTTCCCTGGTATTTCCTTGAATCTGGAATCATACAGTAATGCCCAATCGTAAACTTGAAACTATTTTCTCTTAATATGTGAATTGTGCCACTTTTTCCTTTGCTTCTAGATTATTTCAGTGCACTCTAGGGAATATTTGCACATTTCATCCAAGGAATTAAGATGTAGCAATCACTCTTTTTGTGTTGCAGGAAGATCAACATTTAACTCTAGTGCTGTCCGCAAAGTTTTGTGTTCAAATTCAATGGGTAGCATTGCTGCTTTTCCATATAACAACTCAAATGGAGTGAACCCTATGGTTGTTTCCCAGGTTGTTTTATATGCCCAGATAGCTTCTGATAGTCTGCTGCTCCAATCTTGGTGATGCAAATGAATTGTTTTTGTTAAGATGGCTTCAATTTCCCTATTTGTAACTTTGGCCTGTCCATTGGCCTGAGGATGATAGGGGCTTGACTTCCGATGTTTGATATTATATTCCCTCATGAGCTCTACTATCAGATTGGAATAAAATTTAGTGCCTTTATCAGTAACAAGTTCTCTTCATACTCCATATCTGGTGAAAATTTCATCATACAAAAATTTGACAACCTTATGATCCCGGGCATGATTTATGGCTTTTACTTCGACCCACTTGGTCAGATAATTAGTGCACACCAGGCTGTAAGACTTCCCATTTGATGGAGGGCCTATTGGGCCAAGTAAGTCCATGCCCCATTTGTCAAATGGAGTTACCACCATGTGTGGATTGAGGGGCATTTCATCTGATCTGGTTGGTCGGCACATTCTCTAACATTTGTCGCATTTCCTTGTGTAGCTGGCTTCATCCTTGTGAAGTGTAGGCTAGTAATATCTAGTTGTTGAAATCTTCTGGGATGTCCTTTTTGCTGCAAAGTGTCCCCCACATGGCTCATTATGACATGCATGTATAATTTCATATGTCTCATCTTCTCGTACACATCTTCGCATTACTTGGTTAGGTCCAGTGTAAATAGTATGTTATCAATCCAAGAGAAATTGAAGCTTTTCTCTACAAGAAGTCTCCTATCCTTATAAGAAAAATGTGTTGGCATTTTGTTAGCTACAAGGTAATTAGCTATGTCAGCATACCATGGAATGTGGACAACAATATAAAATAAATGCTCATCTGAAAATGCATCATCTATTAGAGTAGTATCTTCTTCAACATGGTGGATTCTAGATAGATAATCAGCTACCAAATTTACCTTCCTAGGCTTGTCAATGATTGTAATATCAAATTCCTATAAAAGAAGGATCCATCTTGCTAACCTGCCTATGATGGCAGGTTTGTTCATGAGATATTTAATTGCTACATGGTCAGTATGAACAAAAATGGGATAACCAGTTATATAATGGCAGAATTTTTTTACAGAATAAACTACTACTTGTAATTCTTTCTCAGTCACTGTATAGTTTAACTTTGGTCCATGGAGGCTCTTGCTAATGTAGTAAATTTCTTTCTCTAGGTTACTAAAATTTTTTCCTAGGAAAAAACCTATTGCATAGTATGAAGCATCTGTATGAATGTGAAATGGCAAAGACCAGTCAGGGACCCTAAGTATGGGAACAATTGTCAACAATGACTTAAGCTACAGGAAGGATTCATCACATTCCTTTGTCCAAGAAAATTCAGCCTCTTTGGTAAGAAAAGTATACAGAGGACTAGCTATTTGAATAAAATATTGGATAAACCTCCTATAGTAGCCAACATGTCCGAGGAAAGACCTAACATCCTTTTTCTTTGTAGGGATAGGTAGTGTGAGAATTACCTCTATTTTCGTAGGATCTACCTGGATTCCAGCTTCAAAGATAAAATGTCCCAGCACTATGCCTTCCTGCATCATCATGAAGCATTTCTCACTGTTGAGAGACAAGTTGTGTTCCTGACATTTGATTAGTACTTTTTCTAAATTCTTTAGGGCTTCCTCAAAGGTGACAACAAATGTAGTAAAGTCGTCCATATATATCTCCATGCAATCATGTGATATGTCAGCAAAGATGCTAAGTACAAGTCTATGGAAAGTAGCTGGTGCATTGCATAAGCCAAATGGTAATACAAAATAAGCATATGTGCCCCAAGGGCATGTGAATGTGGTCTTCTTCTGATCTTCTAGAGCAATGATGATCGGATTGTAACTGTTGTATCCATCCAGAAAGGAGAAGTATTTTTTACCAGCCAGAGTGTCCAGGACTTGGTCAATAAATGGTAAAGGAAAATGATCCTTCTTGGTGGTGTTATTCAATTATCTATAATCCAAAAATATGGACCATTTTCCTCCCTTCTTAGGTACAATGGCCAAAGGTGATACCTACTTTCTATCAGAGATTGGATAGATGAAACCAGCATCTAGTAACTTTTGCAATTCAATTTTGACTATTTCTTGCAAGGTTGGGTTTATCCTTCTTTGAGGCTGACGAAGTGGTAAGCTACCATCATTAATGTATATCCTATGGGTGCATAGTTTGGGGTTTAGACCTAGCATATTTCCATAATCCCAAGAAAAATATTTCTCATGCTTACACAGGAGATCGGTTAACAATGCCAATTGTGGTGGTGGAAACTTGTTGTTCACATGGAGATTATGACCAGGGGAAATTTCCACAGTAGTTGTTAGCTCTACCATTGACATTTCAGGTACTAGGCTTGTAGCTACTTCACATGGCAGTAATTGGCTAATTATCATAGGGCTTGTTGGAAAGACACAGTTCTCATAGGTACAGAGCTGTAAAAAAGAAATTTTAGAAACATCCTTTGCTAGTATACACTCATTGGTAAGAGTATTCTGTATTACATCATCTTCCTCTTGCATTTCAGAAAAGATTGTCTGTCCATCACCATCAGCTGGGCAATAGAGTTGAGCTCTTCTTCCTTATCTACTAATTCTGGCCAAATAGGATCTCCCAAGTCTAGCAGGGGCTGGGTAGGAGGATACAGTGCTAGCTTCTTTATTGCCTGACCATTTGAAATTGTCATACTTATTGATCTGCAACTAATTTTTGCATCAGTGGTGGCTAACCAAGGTCTCCCTAGGATGACTGGATAGCCAACAAAGTTTACTTTAGGTGATAAGATGAGAAAATCAGTAGGGTATTCCCATGAGTCCAAGGTGACTACTACATTCTCTATAAGACAATCTAGAGTGATTTTTGAACTATTAGCAAGTTGTAACACTATTGGAGTTGTTCTCAAGCCCTCTATACTTAATCTATGCATTGTATCTTTGGTCATTACTTTTATGGCTACTCCCAAATCAACTAAAGCATTTTTCATAGATTGTCCATTAATTATCAAATCAACTACTGGACTTCCAGGGTCTGAATACTTGGGTATAACTACCTTTCCCAACATGATATCTGCAAGTTTCCCTATAACATGAACTGTTTGAGGGTCCTTTTTCCTTCCAGGATTTTTAAGGTATGCTTCCTTAATAGATTTTCCATAGATAGGAACGTCTTTGATAGCTTGGAACAGAGGGATTTGGATGTGCATATTTTTTAGCTACTCAAGAATATCAAATGACATTTCTTCTTGGGATATAGGTTGTTCTATGGTGAGCCTATGTGGAAAAGGAGGATCAACCAAGGTTTTAACATCAATTTTGCTGGATTTTTGAGTTTATTGGGTGGTATTTTGCAGTGTAGCCTCTGGAAGAGGTGCTGATGTTGCAGGAGTCTCTGCAAATTTTGTGATAATTGGATGTTTGGGTGCAAGAAGAGTGGTACCATGCCTCAAATGGATATCATATATCTCTACTGCGTAGGCAGGGTACTGTTGTGTATTAGTGGTATACATTGGCTACTGCTATTACTTTCTATTTGGATTAGGCTACGAATGAGCAGGTAATTGGGTTGGCTTTGGATTAGGACTAGTGGTTCAGGAGGTGGCATTATTTCAGGAGGAGGGATTGGAGGTGGAAATTGTGGAAAATTATTATTTTGGTTAGGCCACTATGGAGGCCCCCTCCATTGGTTATTTTTCTACCAATTTCCTTGTGGTGGTTGCCATTGATTCTGAGGCTAAGACCACTGGTTATTTTTCTGATTAGGCCACTGGTTATTTTTCTGGTTAGGCCACTAGTTATTTTTCTAGTTAGGCCACTGATTATTTTGCTGGTTAGGCCACTGGTTATTCCAGGTTGGCTGAGAGTATTGGGAAGGATTCTGATAACTTTGGTTTTGCCATTGATTATTGTAAGGATTTGAAAATTGTAATGGGTCCTAAGGTATACCTTGTCTTAAAGCTCATGGTTATAGTTGAGCAAGGAAGAACACTTTCTCATCGTCTCCTTCTATCTTCATGTACTTTGTAGGCAAATGTTGATTTTCTAGGTTTGCCACCAGCTTGCATCCGCAATCTTTCTTTTGTTTACGGCAATGAGGACAATACTCAGCTAACTGTGATTCAACATCTGCATGTTTCTTCTTGGCAGTCATGGTTTTGAGATGTGTAGCAACATCATTAATGATGTCTTTCTTGAAATCCACAAGCAAGTTAGATATGTCCAACTTGAAAATGCCTGAACTGATCCCTTTATTGCCTGTGGACCGATATGCTCTGCCTTTCTTCCCAGTTGAACTGGAATAATTGAGACAAATTTTGTTGAGGTCATCCCAAGAAGATTGGGATATGTCCCCACCAGCCATGAGGTCTAGTGCTTCCATACAGCTGTCATTTACTCCTCTTAAGAAGACTAGTTTCTGTGAATCCTCTGCCAGAACATGTTGGGGATTCTTCTGCATTGTGTATAAGAAATGTGAAGCATAGTCCTCCAAGGTTTCTTCCTCCTTTTGCGACATTCTAAAAATTTCATCTCCCCTTGGGTCACTCCCCTTGTAATACTCTTTGTATTTCTACATAAACAAAGTCTGCATTTCATCCCAGGTGGCTGTTGCATTTGCTCCTAAGCCCATGAACCTAAGGCTGACTCTTTTAGTATTGTTGGAAAAAGTTTGAGTTTGTGGGCATCAGTGTTATAGTCAAAGCTATGACAGAGGATGTCAAACTCAAACAAAAAGGTGTCATGACCTTTGGTTATCAGGCCATAAAACTTTGGGAGTGCAGTAGTGGGTATATTTTTGAGATTAGCATTCTTTATAAGGCTCGATAGAGGAAATGGGAAGGTAGGTTGTGCCATTACTAGAGGTATTGGGAGCAGGATTTGCTGCTAGAAAGGAATATTAGCTATAGGATTGTTAACAATAGGTGCATTTGGGTCAAAATTATCAAGAAAGATGGCCAAGATTTCATCAAAAGGCCAAAGACTACTTATGTCAAAAGGCTCTACTCCAGAGCAAGATGCTGTAGGAAACTCGGGACTTGCGTCAAAAAAAGGTAACTCGGCTTCTTCAACTTCTTCATTCAAATTTGTAGACTCTCTTGGAAGAAATCTGCCATATTTGTCTCTTCTTCTTCCCATTCGATGCATGCAAATGAATTCTTCACACTAGTGAAGCAAATTTTGGACTACAAACCACTATTTAAAAACTATCTAGAAATGAAAAATGACCCAGAAGTTTTCTTAGCTTGACGCCATCCCTAGTAATGGTGCCAAAAATGAACCGCCTCATAATAGGTGCTCAGTAATCATGCCCAAAGCCTCTCTTAGGAATATTTCATTCAATCTAAGGATTACTTCTCCCACCATGAGGTGCATTTAGTTTTTCAACCCAGGGACGTATACTTGAAATGGTATGACACTGTATGTGCATTAAGTCCTTTAAAGAGTCATTCTACCTATGTTGCATGAAGGTAAAATACATGAAAGGAATCTACACTAGAGCTGCAGGAAAGGAAACACACTTACTCCTTACTAAAATGAATGCTACAAATTGCAAACTCTACTTAAGCCTATTATTTCAACCTAGAGCATTCACTATAACTATCCTTGCAGGTGCTGTAGGAACATTCACAAAGTATAATGCTGCAGGAAGAAACTATAATCTTCTATCTAGAATGCTGGGAATGCTGAAAGTAAATCTAATCTACTCTAATCCACCTCCCAAGTGGGCTCCCTTGGTCAGCTTCTACTAATCTATTAACATGGAAGATAAACCAAAAGTCACTTCATTATATTTCAAGAAATGATTATATAAGAACGATACATGAAACTGGAAAATGAACTCGCTATGCAAGATGCAATAGAACAATGTATTCCCAAAAATTCTGAACTTACAAACTAATAGTCCAATCCCTATAAATAGAGGATCAAAATTTTGTTCTAAAATAGAAAAGGAAAAGATCTGACTAAAATTACACTAGAGAGGAAAAAGGAAACGTAACAACCAATGACATATGCAATGAAGTCTGGGAAACCAAGTCAACATGATTGGAGCATGGAGGGAATATAGTAGCACTACATTCCTACATTTCTGGAATAGTGGCTCCTCATTTGTAGTAGCCGTGTCTTCTGGTGCCATGACGGTTACCCGTTGTAGCTGGTCTTCAACATCCTTTTTAAATTCTATCGACCACTCTCAAGCGGCTCCTACTTCCTAGCAGGTTAGTTATCATGCAAAGATATTCATACAAGTAAACTTAATCAAATTGATCCAAATATTAGAACACACATTCTGATTGCTATATGAAATACTACAATATATATAATATCGGAAAATAGGACATAATTATCTACCCATGGGTTTAATAGTTCTAATTATACTTTGACATAAGTTCAACTGATTATAAGTCCAAAAATGTTTTGGTAATACTTAAAAATAGAGTATAAAGATTAGTATAATAGAGACAGTAAATGGTCTCATCACCTGCCCCAAAAATTAAAGGTATAAAACTCCTTGATAAGAATTATCTAATTAACATCCAATTTGCAAATGATATTATTATTTTGGATCTTGAAGAAGAACATTTGGTTAATTTGATTAAAAGGCTTGATTTATTTTGCCTCACCCTTGGGGAAAAGGTGTCTAATACAAAGTCTATTATGCTATGGTGGATGGATACACCTCCATAATGGATCAATAAAATTAACTTTCAATGGGGTTGGTCCTAATAATCTTGTAAGATATATTGAGATCTTATTTATTGCCAGCCCAAACTTGAAATAAATCTAGTTATGAATTAAGAATAAAATTAACAATCAAATTGATGGATGGAACAAACAATACTTGTCCCTTGGGGGAAAATTTCTAGATATGTCAAAAAAATTATATCCTCATACAAGTTATACTATGCTTCAATTCGGCTCTTTAATAGTTATTAGGTAAATGATGCTTAGAAGATAATTATATATTTCTTGAGGTTTGATGGAAAATATAGGAGCAAGAAACATTTCATCAAGTGGGAGTTGTTTTGTCTAGACAAGGGGTATAGGAGGATATGAATTAAAGACTTGAGGTTGCATGGAATTTCCCTGGCTACTAAATAAATTATGAAAGCTCTTGATATAGATGAGCCCTAGAAAGTATTGGTAATGAATAATATCTTGTTGGTTATGCTTAAGCATGCCAAAAAATGGAAAGATTTTCCACTTAGTGACCTCCTCATTAGCGAGTATAGTATTCCACCTATAGGTTTTATAGTTTTTAATAGCTTATGGAAGGATTGGGAATTGGTGAAACATGTTATGTGACCTTTTCCCATGAAATTAAACTGTGATAAAAAGAACAAAAAAATGATTAATTATTATATGAAAGGGTGTGACTTTTGTAACCACCCTTGGGGTATTATTAAAATCCATAATAAAAAATACAAAGGAGGATACACAAAGAAAATTATAGGAAAAAATGAATAATTACACAGGTCACTTGAGAGGGCATAGATAAGTTCTCTAGTTGGGCATTGGGTATTGGACAAGGGGCACACAATGTGTGTCCAACGTTGGGTACAATATACACCCAAGAGTATCCTAGCCAGGACTTCATTTTTCATGCCATGAAGGCATGCAAGGTCGAGTGTAAGAACCGTGAAATTTTCATGCCATGAAGGCATGCAAGGTTAGGCGTAAGAACAATGTCCTTTAAGAGTGCTTCTTTCCTATTGAAAAGCTAGGAACTATAACTAACCCGTTGCTTGTCAAATCCTTTTCTTGTGGATAGAAACCTCTCTCTGAATTACAAATATGTATTAGTCAATTTTATTTAAAATCATTGCTTTAAATGTTTCATTAATTTATTTATTGTTCCAAAATAATATTACAATGGCTCTATCCTTTAATTATTCATACACATTAGTATTTATTAAAGTTCAGTCGTTAATATGTTCATGGGATAAATACTATGTTTTTATGTTTTATTTGGGTAAAAAGGTGAATCACATTTGATATTGGATCCAAAAAATGAAAAATAATTAATTGTGAAGAGAACACATTCACATTGAAAATAAATATAAAGATTTTTTTACCTATGATCATCATTGAATAAATTAAAATTTAAAAATAAATCATAATTTAAAATATGCAACTTTATTAGCATAATAAATTTTGAGTTTGAGCCTTTGTTGCAATTACAATTTACTTGGATAAATTACAATTGGAGACAAATTTACATTCAAACCTAAAACTAAGTACTTGATATTTAAACGCCAGAAAAATGCAAAGTAGAAAAAATTCCCAAAACCCTCTCTTTTGAGGTGCATGTGTCTCAAAAATTAAAATCTAGAGCAGAAGAGTCTAAACTTATGGACTCTAGTCCTGAGATTCTACCAAAAAATCCTTAAAGTAATTGCAAAAGAAAATGTTTAATTCTTTATAAAAAAAACTAGGATATTATGTATTTAGAAATTTTTAATAACAAAAATAATAATAAGTAGAACTTCCAAATAATTGAAACATTTCATAGAGGAGAGAACCCAATAGTTGAACACCCTAACTTCGCGCTTCTCAAAATCCTACGTGGAAATTTCAAATCAATCTCAATTTTTTAAAAAAGTTTACTTGGCAAGTTCCCTTCTTATAACTAAAGTTTTAGGGCCACATCATCAAATATGATGCCACATTAGCATGCTTCCTGCCAAGGTGTCCAAAATAGCACAAGAAAAAGTGAGAACAATGGTTGTGCAAAAAGAACACCCATACTTGTGTAGCTGATGTGACATCACATGATTGGTTGGATTTTACAACTGATGGTACATTTCATTCAATTATGGGCACTCATCATAGAAATAACAAATTTAAAGTCACAACTATTGGTGCAATGTTGTCATAAAAATTGGACACTAAATCAAGAAGTGTGGGTATTAAATCAATAAATGTAGGTATTAAATTCAAAATTGCTATTATAGTCATTAGAAAGTGTTCAAGTATGGAGTCCTTTCCCTACCTCACGCATGGATGGAAACTTCAACTTGCAACCAATGATCTCAAGGCTATAAAAAAGTGGTGAATAAAATGGAATTTCCAAAGGATGTGTTAATTCAGAATGTATTATTTAAATTCTAGAGCACTATTATTATGATAGAATCACAAATTAGTCCTATCATATACAGTGCCCAACCTTGGATTCTAATTTTGTTGGCATGTTGACATCATCTTCTATCTTTAAAGGCCTCTAGAGAAATATTTGAAAATGGTAGAGGTTTTGTCTTGAAATAAAATTCAATATAACATTAGATTCTTGTTGTCACTGAGGTTTGCAGCCTTGCTGAAAGCTTCTCTAACAGCAACCTAGTGAAACATGGAATCAACCTCCAAGCTGTGGGACTTGAACTACGAGGTTGAATCTCCGGAGAAGGCCGGCTTCCTCTACTATCAGGATGCACCTAGAACTATCTCTTGCAAGGAAAAGGGAGAAGGAGATGCAGAAACCAAATTACTTGAAAAGGGAAAGGTGATACACCAAGATAGGGCCTACTTTCTTCTGCCTTGAAACTGCACTACACATCCATATAACTCAACTAATACAACTTCTACCACCTGATTCTTAGCAAACATGTGAAGGTCAGAGACTAAAATTACCACAAGGGAAGAGAAGACTTCACAATACAGTAATCCAAGAGAAATAGACACAACACACAATGAACCAGAATCAGCTTGATCAATAA
>MU226100.1:734891-768142 GCA_018584345.1 Thuja plicata
TACAGTAATCCAAGCGAAATAGACACAACACACAATGAACCAG
Source organism: Thuja plicata (assembly GCA_018584345.1). NCBI lineage: Eukaryota > Viridiplantae > Streptophyta > Pinopsida > Cupressales > Cupressaceae > Thuja > Thuja plicata. The sequence goes on from MU226100.1 coordinate 734,935, forward strand.
AATCAGCTTGATCAATAAGGGGTAAAACATCTACTCAGTTATTGATTGCAAAAGAGGATAAACATGGATTACACAGAATGAGGCGCAAGGTAATTACAATAACAGCAAGCTGTCATAGAACTAGAAGAGAAGTAGATGGATGAAAGAAATAGATACAGGAGAAAAAATACTACAAATATCAAACTACCTTCCAACACTTACAAGAGGAGCCTTCAACTCATACTTATACAATTTCGAAGCCAACTACATTTTTTAGCAATAAATTCCTGATCAGATCCTTTCTTGTCTAGCCACCGCGTACCCCCAAAAGTCATCTCCTCAAAATATCAACATAAATGTTCATCTGCAGAAGCGGTCATATCCCTCTAGAAGAGTCGCAAAAGTCTTTGAAATTCAATAACTGCTCTGCAGACCTGTCAACTGTATGGTCTGATTCCCCCAAAATCTGATTTTCCGCAAAATATCTGATTCTTTTCCTTCGAGAAGATCTGATCTAAACAGAGATCAGCCGACTGCCTCTTGCATAATCCTGTAATTAGCATACTCTGATCAAATCTGGAAATCCCTGCAAAATGAACAAATCATCTCTGCTTTGTCGCTTACTCGTAGCCTCTCTAACTCTGTTTCTATTTCATGCGCGAGTGCGGGACGAGCTATTTTCTCTTGCTAATCACTCAGTCGCGAGCCACATCCTTATAACGCTTCCCTTTCAGCAACTGAGCGCCAATGCTCTTTCTTTTTCATTTATTCCCGCGTCGCACAGTCGCCCAGACTTTACTCTGTCTTTCATTTTATGCACGAGTGTGCGACGAGCTTTTTTCTCTTCACCTTTTCTGTGATCACGCACTCGTGAGTAACCCTCTCGTTACTTTACTTTTTGGGCGAGCAGGCGACGAGCACAATCTCTTCATCAATCGCTCAGTCATGAGCGTATCCCTCCTTGTCTACAATGTCTGGCGACAGAGCGACGAGCACTTGTCTTTTTCTTAATCGCGCAGTCGTGAGCCTTTTTCTTTTATCTTTTTTCTTGGCGACTGAGCGACATCCTTTTATTTCCTTCGGTCGCAAAGTCGCAGGCCATTTTTACTTCATTCAGTTCTAACAGCGAGTGCGCGACACCTTCTTTTTCTGCTCAGTCACACACTCACGGGTTGTTTTGCCTTTGCGTCCATTGCTCAGCGAGTGAGCAACCGAGCCCTACTTTTTTCTCATCGCACACTCGCGAGCAGCTATCTTTTCTTTCCTTTGCTCGGCGACTGAGCGACGAGCCCCTTCCTTTTCTGGTCGCACACTCGCAAGTTGTTTTGCCTTCTTTGCTTTGCTCAGTGACTGAGCGATGAGCCCCTATTCTTGCTTGTCGTGCACTCGCGAGCTAGGAACCCGTCATAACATAGACATCGCGACTGCGCGATGAGGTATTAAAAAAAAATGACTTGCTCGGTCGCAAGGCAAGAACGATCTGTCTTAAACTGATCGCGATTGCACGATGACATAATCCTCAGCTCGTCGCTCAGTTAGGGGGAAATGGACCTATGCAAGAAAAGGTTGCGACTAAGCGATGACCGCGACTGGCAGCTCGTCGCGCAGTCACGCAACTTAAAACCTGAGCAAAATTTTTTAACGCGATTGACATAAGGTCTGATTTTTTGAAAAGGGAGGCATGACCATTTTGGTGGGAAACACAGAAAAGGCCAGAAAAACATAGGATGGGGGAATTTTTTGGTAACAGTTCCATATTGAATTTCAATATTATAATTATCTTAAAACTTGGATAAACAACTGTGAGTTTCCTATGTCTTGCAATTTTTGCAAATTTTATCTTAATATAGTTTAATATTTTGATTTATTCAAAGAATTAGTCTAAAGGTGTGTACACTATATATTTAGGAGACAAGACTTTATTTCCTATTGTGGATTGAGGTTGTATGTTGGTGGTGGAAGAGCATATGAAAGATTCATGCTCCCCCTAAGACTAAATTTTTATGTGGCTCACAATCCAAAATAAAGGCTTGACTTGGGATGTGCTACAAAAAAGAAGTTGCGAGGGCCTAAACATTGTCCTTTTCCTAGATGTTGTCCTTTGTGTTTTATGGAGTTGGAATCTATCAATCACATTTTAGTCACTCACTCATATACTATCAAACATTGGTATGATATAGAAAGATTAATTAGTCAGAGGAATGTTTGGGATGGAGGTACATTGTTGTTTTGTTTTGAGAATTGCTATCATGATGGGGCTCTAAACAACTATAGGACCTTGCCTCTTCTTTTTTATTGGACTATTTAGCTAGCCATAAATACTATGATTCTCCAAAACAATTTATTCCTTCCTTCCAATGCTCCTCTTAGATTTTATCTATCTTTTCCTTCTTTTTTATTGGGCTATTTAGCTAGCCATAAATACTATGATTCTTCAAAACAATTGATTCCTTCCTTCTAATGCTCCTCTTAGATTTTATCTATCTTTTCCTACTTTCAGATTATCCATTACGTGAAAATATGGAGTCCCGTACTCCCCTTTTGATTGATAAATCATATCCATGGGGTTTTGTTGATGGGTTTTGTCAAGTTAATCTTGGTTGTTGTGGTGCAGAAGGTATCTTATTTTTCAATACTAAACATTATATATTCTTTAGTGTTGGATTGGGAAATGGTACTGTAAATAAATTTGCTTAGATTATGGCCTTGAAACTACTGCTGACATTGGTTATTGACTAAAAATTAGAAAAAATTCAAGTTTCTGGAGATTCTAAAGTCATCACCAAATGGATAAATGGGATCTACCTAGTGGAAAATTTGGTTCTCTCACCTATTAAAAATATGATTTATAGGTTTTTCTTTTATTTTGCCCAAATATCCTTTCATCATGTTTATAGAGAGCATAATATGGAGGTAGATAACCTTTCAAAGGAAGGTTTACATTTGGCTATGGATAGATAGAAAATTAAGGAGCACATGGAGGATTCACGTTTCAGAGAAAACAAACTCTCTGTGTTAAATCTTTCATGAACCTTTTTTTTCTCTCTTTTCTATTTTTTTAAATCTTTTTGTTGGGCTCTCTTTCCCATCCTTGGTGGGTTGCTCTTCTTGTGGTAGCTTTCTTGGCCTTGACGTCTTTTGTTGCTTCTTTACCATTTTTTTGATCTATTTTTTCTTTGTGGTTGGGTTGCTATTTTTTCTTTTGCAAAGCTTCTTAAGCTTCTTCAAAATGTTATCTCATATTTTTGTTCAATATGATACAAATTATTTTTAGGGGGGTAAAAGGAAAACAATGTAAATAAATAAATATGATTAATATATTTATCTTGGAAGAATTTTTTTTTTATCTATATCCAGTTTATAAATTAAATCCTAAAATTAAATTATAATTTAACCTACAAATATGTATTAGCATGGTAAATTAGTTCCATTAACATTTAAGCTATTTAAATGGAAAACCAAGAGAATTCATTTAAGTTGAAGCTCTAGCAACACCAAAAATTCAAATATCTTCTAGAATAGGTTAAAATTTTCTCTAATACCATGTGAGATTACAACTCAAAGTTCTTGTAAGATGGTTGCAAAGATGCTTGATAAAAATTAATGTATGTGTCAAATTAAATTAAATTTAACAAATGAAACAAAAATAGACTAAAAGTACCAAATATAAACATAAAGACTTAGAAACATGAAATAATGAATGAATAAAGAACTATCTTATTTACCAATCATACAATCATGTTGCATTATATAGAGAGTAAAAAAGTAGATATCATTGTTAGAACACGAAGTTGATGCTATAATTGGTGTTTTCCTTAATGGTTGTCATTGATGTCAACATATCCTATGCATAGATTTGGATTGGTTATTTTAGTGATTTGGTAGAAGTGTGCACCAGATGATGTGCTTTAAATATTTACTCTTATCTGTGTGGTGTTGGTTCTATTTATTGTGCAACATATTATGGATCATTGGTTTGGGTTAGTCATATCTTAGAAGTTTTCATTATGCTTCAGTCGATGCATTTGTAATGTATAGATCCTATCTATTGGCACAAAAGATCTTGGTGATGGTGTAGCATTTTGATATGTGTGTGACATGTTGTATTGAGTGAGGTGATCTACATTTCATTCCTTAAAACAGTGGGAATGTTTCGGTGTGACGTATTTCAAATTGGATTTGGATGACTTTATTGTTGGCATGAGATAGTATAAAAGAGCGACAAATTTACTTGTGAGATGCTTGATTATAAGCATATACAAAGTGAATGTGAATCTGACAAGGGAAGATTTGTGTGTTGATGTACATGCAAATTGATGCAATCGGTAGAAGACTGTTATATCATTTATGTATTGCAGAGTATCGGTGATTGGGACTTTAGTGGTGGATTCAACTTTGATTTCTTATATTCTAGTAGTGAGCTCGTGTTAGTAGTGAGCCTATTTTTATCGACAGTTAACCTTTCTTAATTATGGTTATTTAGCCCAACCAGAAGTGAGCTAAACAATAGTGATAAAATTGGCAGTGAGACCTTGTAAAAATCAACTTAACCGATGTTCATTTCATGATAATTATCTTCTCCAAGTTTTGTCCCAGTTTGGGTTTCCACATAAATTTTGGTATTCATTGTGTTGGTGGTTTTGTGCTTTCATGTTTTTATTTGTTATAAGTTTATGATTGGTTTAAGTATATATTGGATTAAGATAAGAGAATAAAATTTTTTGTTTATAACTAATTCATCTCACCCCCCTCAGTTATTCATCATGTTGAATAATTGGTTTCAGAGCTTTGGTTCCTCAATGAGAACTTAACCACTTGAGGTAGATCTGGTGGCACATAAACTAAACATTCCTATGTTTGATGGATCTTACTATAGTTCATGGAAAGAGAAGATGAGAGGATACTTGGTCTCGATTAGCTACACTACCTGGAATAATATGGAGATGAAGTATGTTGGTCCTCAAAATGGCCTCAATACTCAAGACAAAATCACAACCTATAAATTGAATGAAAAAGAAAGGTATGAAATTTTTAGTGCTTTATCAAAAACTGAGTTAGATAAGGTTATTTCATTGAAGACTAACTATGATGTTTGGGAAAAATAGAAAGATATTTATGAAGGCAATGACAGAGTTAAGTTGTCTAAGAAGCTAATAGCTAAGTGTCATTATGAGAACTTGAGAATGGAAGAAGGTGAATATATTAGAAGCTATTTTTAGAGGGTTGAAAATGTAGTAAATGAAGTCAAGAATCAAGGAGGAAATATCATTTATAAAGATATCATGGAAAATATCTTGATGTCCTTACCGAAAATCTACAGTGGAAAGATCTTAGCGATTGAGGAAGTCTATGATCTGAAGAAGTTTACCAAAGAGTAGTTGTTTCTCACATTGGCTGCATTTGAGATGAGAAAGTTTAGAAAATATAAGAGTAGATCTGAGATAGCATTGAAAGCCACAAAGATAGAGGAAGATCTTGAAGATGAAAAATTAGATGAGATGGAAGTGAACTTTGCAAGCAATCTTAAGAAAGGTACTGGAAAATACAAAGGTATGTTACCCCTTACATGTTTTAGATGTTGAAAGATTTATCATTTGGATACTAGGTGTTTGGAGAAAGGTCCTAGGTAGAAGTTTAAGAAGTTCAATAAGAAAGCTTACTGTGTTAATGGAGATGCTAGTATTTCAGATGATGAGTCAGAAATAGAGGATTGTTTATTCTATGTTGAAGAAGAAGAAAAACTTGGATTTGATATCTCTAACATTTTCCTAGAAATAGATGATAATTCTAAGACTGCTTTGTATGTTAGAAGGAACAAGCATGAATGGTTGACTGATAGTGGTTGTTCAAATCATATGATTGGTGATAATAAATTTTTTGTAACACTTGATAAGTATGATGGTGGTCCTATTAGGTTTGGTGATGATAAGGCAACATATATTGTTGGTAGAGGTTCTATTACTTTTTATGGGAAGCATAACACTGACAAGGTTTATTATGTGAAGGGTTTGTGTCATAATATTTTGAGTGTTGGACAAATGTGTGAGAATGACTATGATGTTGTGTTCAAGAATAAAGGTTGAGAGATTTAGAAGAGATCTAGAAAAAATATTGTAGTTGTAAAAAGGAGAACATGTATCAACTTGAAGAAGCTACAAAAGGATGTTTACTATCTCGGTATTGATGATAGTTGGCTCTGGCACCAGAGGATGTACCACATCAATTTTGACAATTTGGTAAGAATAAGTTCATCATGTGCAGTAAGAGACTACCTAGACTATGTAAACCAGAAAATATTATCTATAAAGGATATCAGGAAGGAACGTAGAGAAGAGATTCATTCAAGGAAAAAAACATTCATCTATCAATCTACTGGATCTCATGTACACAGAATTGTGTGCACCTACTTGAACAAGTAGCCTACAAGGTGAGAGATATTTCATACTTTTCATTGATGATTATTCCATAATGTCTTGGGTAAAATTTCTAAGAGACAAATCAAAAGAATTTGATAAATTTGATATTTTTAAGGCAAGAGTTGAGAATGAATTTGGTAGAAGGATTAAATGTTTGAGATCTAATAAAGGAGGAGAGTGTAATTTTGATGAATTTGAGAATTTTTGTGAGAACCATGGTATTAAAAGATACTTCTTAGTAACTAGAAAGCCACAATAGAATGGTGTAGTGGAAAGGATGAATTGGACAATATAGGAAGCATCAATGACAATGATCAATGAAGCAAGTTTACCGAAGGTTTACTAAAGAGAAGTAGTTCATACAGCTGTATATACACTTAATATAATTCTTTATCAGAAGAAGTATGGCGAGACATCATACGAACTATGACATGGAAGAGAATCTACAGTGAAATATTTTAATATTTTTGGAAGAAGATGCTAAATTTTAAGAGATGAGGACAATCTTGGCAAGTTTGACAACAGAGTAGATGCAGGTATATTTCTGGGATATTCTATGAAGAGAAAGGCTTACCGATGTTACAACAAGAGACTAAATAAGATTGTTGAAAGTGCCAATGTGAAGGTTGATGAACACTTTTAGAATATTCATGAGAAACACCTTGAATATGAATTTGATACAGAGGACAAAGTAAAAGAAGATAATAAAGAAGAGGAAGAGACAAATTAAGATCTAACATCTACAACTAAGACACCAGGGTGCGTACAAATAAATCATTCTGAGAATTATATTATTGGTAATAAGAATAGAGGCATTGTTACAAGAAGTAGAACAACATAAGAGAAAGTTTTGTTGTGTTTAATTTTAAAAATTAAGCCTAAATGTGTAGAATAATGTAATTCCCCTACCAGGGAACCCAAGAGGAACACTCAAAGATCCAAGCAAAGGAAGATAAGTTTTTTTTAACAAGGAGTAAATGGAAGATGAATGGTAACATTAATCAGATACAACTACATGATACAAGAAACTTAGCCAAGATGCATTTTAGTAAATGGAAGATGAATGCTAACATTAATCAGATAGAAAGGTCCTTCAAGGTTCCCTGACGTCACTACTAGAAACACATGGCATACATGACTAAGGCCATCATGAAAATATTAACAAGTTTACAATATGAATGAATTCTCCAAGTATTACAACCATGAGTTAAAAATATTTATTGACCTGATATAATGTAATCCTAAATTGCAGAGTATAGATCCTTTAAGTTTACAATATGATGTATCACCTATAGTAATTGATTAATACCTTTGTTCTGCTCGGTAGCCATGAATCTTGTTCTTTGTAACTGATTTCATTTTTTGTTGTCCTTCTGCATGAAACTTTGTATTTGATCCATAGATGTTTCTGCAGCTACAATAATCATCACATAATTTTTCTGATTGATTACACATCTATTTATACATTGAATTTGACCTAAATAAGTTTCACGCTTTACAATGATAACTCTATGATCAAAGGTTTACAACTTGACCTTGATCTCCTAGTTTCCATGTTTTCAATCAGTTAGACTGATTAAAACAATTACAATTACTTTACTTGTCCCCCAAGAAATAGATTTAAAGATAAGCTTTACAGCTAAATATAAAAATTAAGTGTTTTATCTAACGTGTAAGTCAGATCAACATTTATCAGAATTAAAGTTGTCTCTTAGTAGACTGGTGCTCGGGTTTCTCTTTAGTCTTCCTGTCGGTGTTCACTGTAAAATTGTCTGTCTGGTTCCTCTGTTGAACTTGTTTATTGGGTTCTTTTTTTTATTCTCTATCAGCTTACACTGTTGACTGCTCTATCGGGTTACTCTGTAGGTTGTGTTGTCGGTTTACATTGTAACCTGTTCTTTCAGGTTACACTGTGAACTTCTTTGTCGGGTTACACTATAATCCTGTCTTTCGGTGATCATGTACCAATGGTTTAAAAAATTGTTTCCTTTGCATACTAATGGAAAAATATGATCATCAATCTCCCCCTTTGACATTAGTATCAAAAAACTGATATGTGCAAAACTAAAATGTTTGGTATTTACACCATGTGTTTTACCTTGTCAATATGACTCTACCTATGTGCATGCCTCGGTATAGAATATGTACATGTATATACATTTGAATTTATACATATATTTCCCCCTTATCACACCAAATCATTTCCCCTTGTATCATATCAATTCCCCCTTTTTCATAATAATGACAAAGGTGTCATACTTACAACTTGTCAAAAATATGGGAATGGGATGTTTGAATGTCCTCTATTTTCTTCTCCCATTGTTCTTTTAGGTGGTCAAGGGTCATGATCTCCAAGGTGATTCTTGCACACATATCATATATTCTTTCTATTAAAAACATTTCTAGGGTGGCAATCAATTGTCTTGCCGAAGTCATATGTTGTTGCAGTAATGTGAGATTTGGTAGAAGTAGATCCTGGAGCTCATTACCTCATCTCTGAATTTGGATTCTGCCTCTAGAATCTCTAGTCTCAACCTTTTAGCTTCCATAGTATTTTCATTATTCAACTTGAATGCATTTTCATTAGTTTTAAGACCTTGTGAACTATCATTAAGATCTACATCTATCTTTGTAATCTTTTCACTACTATTCTTAGTGAATTGCTCTATTGTGCATAACTTTTGAACTAAGGTTATAGCTTCTGAAATGATAGATTCCAATGCATTGACTAGTTCTGATAGCTTTACCTTGTTCTCTACCACTTCTTGGCTTATTTTATCTATCAATTTGTATTGTTACTTCTTCTCTGCACATTCTTCTATTGCCTTCTTTGTATCTACATTCTGTGATGTGATGTCTTTGATAAGAATGGCTAATTGATCAAGTATAGGAGCATTTTGATAAATTTTGGTATCAGGTACAATCCATAGTAGTATGTACTTTGTGGTTTCTAGTACCCATGTGTCCTTTGTCTCCTTTTTAAGCTTATCTTGGATAGCTTTCCTTTTACAAAGTTCTGCGTACTTTGTAAATGATTCTGGATCTAATGTCCTAGGATCACAGTCTAGTATTTCAATTATCTCATCCAATGTAACTAGATTTTTATTCTTTTTCTTCTTCTTCTTTGAAAGTGTAGTGGAGGCACCTATACGCTGTACCATAGAAAATTCCTTTTCTTGGTCTGATGTACTTGATGAAGGCTTTGGAGGTGTTGTGTCTTTTACCTATTTCTTGGTGTCTACCTATCGGTTTGGTGTAGATGTCTCCACATAAACCTTAGCTTTATCTTCAGCTTCTCCTTCGGTATCCTTTGAAGTGGCATCACCTTTCTTCTCTTCTTCACCTTTATCTTTCTTCTCTCAATTTGTTTCTTTTTGTTCTTCATTTGTGCTTTTCTGCTCCTCTTCACCCTTATCCTTGGGTATGCTTGCATCATGCTCAGGTGACTTATCCTTTTGTGAGATGATATTGATAGCCTATATCAATAATGGAATTTTTTCTGGTATATTAACCTGTGCAACTTTCATTGATGTGTCATGTTCCTTGATTTACTTAGGTGCCTCTGTTTGTGACTCGGGTGCCTCTGTCTGCGACTTGGTTCCCTTTGTCTATGACTCAGTTTCTTCAGTCTGAGACTTAGTTTCGTTAGTTAGAAGCTTGGTTTGCACAGGTTGCAACAAGGTTTGTGTTGATGAATTTAGTGGTTGAAATGGTTGTTGTCCAATTACCATTGCCTGTGTCTTAGGTATAGTATCAAGTTCATAATACACAAAGTTTTTGTAGTCCTCAGGATCTTTACTACTCTATTCTTCACTTCTCTCTACAAACTCATCAATATTTACATGTACACTTTCTATAACTTTATGAGTAGTAAGATTCAAACATTTATATGCTTTTCTTTACAAGAGTAGCCTAGGAATATACTGTTAGGGTTTTACAGATCCAAAACAATATAAGAATAAATAGTTATATGTAGAAAACAAAAGAAGAATAAAAATTAACATAGATAACACACATATTTAACGTGGTTCACCCAAAAACTAGGCTACATCCACCTACACAACCATCCAACCTTTCTTATTATCCAAAAAATTAGTACACCAATATTACAATGCATTATGCATCTTAGTTGCTTATAACATGCGTTTTAGGGAAACCTCTAAAATTGACCATTTTAGGGTTTTACTAGATGAGTAGGGCCATAGTAACAACACCCACTACATGATTAGTCTCTACAATATCAACAATCTCCCACTTGGAGATTGATCAAGCTCCACACCAAACAATCTCCCATTTGGAGACTGAAACCAGATGACAATGTATTACGTGCAAATCCCACTGGATAAAAGACCTTGTTGTGTATTAACTCCATGATCACTAGTCAAGAAGCCCAATAGAAGCTAAGCAAGAAACTAGCTTCTCCTTGGGGATTACCTTCATGAAAATGTCTGCAGGATTGTCACTTGTGTGAATCTTTTCAAGCCGTAATTGGCCATCCTCCAAAATAGACCTTATAAAATGGTACCTGAGCTGTATGTGTTTTGTCCTTGAATGAAAAGTAGAATTCTTTGCAAGATGAATGACACTCTGGCTATCACTGTACAATGGGTGATATTCCTACTTCTAACCCAATTCCTCTAGAAAATATTGTAACCAAATCATCTCCTTGCTAGCTTCCATAGCAGCTACATACTCAGCTTCAGTGGTTGACAGTGCATTAACCTTCTACAATCTAGAAATACAACTGACTGTAGTACCCCCTACAATGAAAACATACCCTATAGTACTCCTCCTTATATCAATATCTCCTGCCAGATCAGAGTCAACAAATCCACTCAGATCAGAACTGGATCCTGTAAAACATAATGCCTTTGTAGTAGTACCTCTCAAATATCGAAGAATCCATTTGACGACATTCCAATGTTCCATACCCAGATTGCTCATATGCCCACTGCATGAGCAATATCTGGCCATGTGCATACCATTGCATACATTAGACTACCAATAGCTGATGAATACAGGATGTTACATATTTTATCTACCTCTTCATGTGCCTTTGGGAACATTTCCTTAGTCAATTTGAAATGACTAGCCAAAGGTGTACTGACTGCTTTTGCATCCTGGATATTAAATCTTTTCAACACCTTCTTTATATACTCACTTTGGGAAAAATTCAAGGTTCTATTTTTCCTATCCCGTATAATCCTCATGCCAAGGATTTTCTTAGCAGCACCCAAATCCTTTATAGAAAATGACCTTGCTAATTTCTATTTAAGTTCATTTATTTGTTGCATATTGGACCCAACAACAAGCACGTCATCAACATAGAATAATAGGATAATGTAAATCTCATTATCTAATATCTTAAAATGTACATAGTGATCAAAATGACATCTATGGTAACCTTGTTTAGCCATGAAACTATCAAATTTTAAATACCATTGGTGGGGTGCCTACTTTAGGCCATACAGACTCTTCCTTAACCTGCACACTAAATTCTCCTTATCCTTGACCTCATATCCCTCTGGTTGCTGCATGTAAATTTCCTCCTCTAAATATCCACGGAGAAAATCTATTTTGACATCTAGTTGTTCAAGATGCAAGTCATTTACAGCCACAAGACTTAGTACAGTTCTAATTGAAGTCATTTTTACAACAGGGGAGAATATTTCATCAAAATTTATACCCTTTTTCTGTGCAAAACCTTTTACCACAAGCCTGGCCTTATACCTTTTCTTTCCTCCATCTTCCTCCTTTAGCCTATAAACCCATTTGTTAGGCAAGGATCTTTTTCCTTCAGGTAAAGGGACTAAGTCCAAAGTATTAATTCTCAACAAGGAGTCCATCTCCTCTTTCATACCCAACTTCCACTGTTGTTTGGCATCCACATGTATTGCTTCTTCATATTCTTCTGGTTCACTAATATCAATCAATAAAATAAAATACAAAGAAGGAGAAAACCTTTTAGGAGATCTACTTGACCTTGTAGAATGTCTAACACTTACAGGAGTTTGTGGGATAACCTATTGTTTTTGAGTATCAGGTACCAATGGCATTTCATTTTCAGGAGTCTCATCCAACACCACATAATCTTGTTTGACCTGTTCATGCTTATTTTCCTACAACTGTTCTTTATACATGACCTTCTTATTGAATATAACATCTCTACTTCTAATTATTTTAAGATTTTCAAAATCCCATAACTAATAACCATAGTCATCTACTCCATATCCAAAGAAGGTACATTTTTTAGATTTAGCATCAAGCTTGGTTCTATTTTCTTTATCAACATGGACAAAAGATTCACAACCAAAAGTTTTCAGAAATGAATAATTTACCCTTTTACCAATCCATGATTCCTCTGGAATACCACCATCCAAAGGGGCTAGAGGTCTTTTTTTATCAAATAGACTGCAGTTTTTACATCATCTTCCTAGAAATGAAGGGGTAGTCCAACATGCAATCTCATGCTCCTTGCGCGTTCCATGATTGTCCTATTCATTCTTTCTAACACACCATTTTCTTGTGAGGTTCCTGGAACTGTCTTCTGCCTTCGAATCCCATTGATAGAAAAGTAATCTTCAAAGTTTGTTCTGCAATACTCACCTCCATTATTGGATCTGAGACACTTCAACTTCTTTCCCATCTCATTCTCAACCAAAGCTTTCCATTTCTTAAATGTTTCAAAAACATCAGATTTTTTTTTTAGGAAATATACCCATGTTTTCCTAGTTGAATCATCTATAAAAATAACATAATAATGAGAGATACCAAGAGATGATACCTGAGCTGGTCCCCATACATCTAAATGCACTAGCTTTAACTTCTCACTCTTCTTTTCTTTCCCAACTTTGAGAAATCTAACTCTTTTCTGTTTACCATAAACACAATTTTCACAGAACTCTAAATCGATATTTTTCAGTCCTGGAAACAGATTTTTAGAGTGAAGGATTTTTATCCCTTTCTCACTCATTTTCCCAAGCCTATGGTGCCACATTTTTTAATTTGTTCTTGCAACATCTATAACCTGCATTAACATTATTAGTAGCAGCTAAGGTAGAATAAGTGTTACCAGTACATAGATATAATATGCCTATCTTCACACCTTTAGCTACTACTAATGAACCTTTAGTGACCTTCCAGAAATTGTCTATAAACATGAATATGCAGCCTTCACTACCCAGTTGTCCTATAGAAATTAATTTTCTTCTTAAATTAGGGACATGCCTTACCTCCTGCAGTATCCAGTCATTTCCATTTGGCAACTTGATCTTTATTTTCCCTTTCCCAACAATAGGACATGGCTCATCATCACCCAAATATACCTATCCAAAATCACCATGAACATTATCTTGAAAATATATTATATGGGGTGTAGCATGGAATGAAGCCCTAGAATCAATTATTACCCAGGAATCATTAACATTATCTAAACATAAAATTAAAACATCTTGTAAAGTATTACTTACAACATTAGCTTCATTACTGTTATCTTCATTTTCATCTCCTTGTTTGTTTTTTTGAGACCAAAGGTCTTTCTTCAGGTGACCAAGTTTTCCACAGTACCAGCAATCTTTCTTTCCTTTAGATTGAGAATTTCCTTTCTTTGACTTCCCTTGTGACTTTCCATGTGAAGGTCCTTTTCCTCTTTCACTTGTTCTTCCTCCGTTCTCCATGTTTAAAGAGGAACCTGATGAGGTTGAAGTTTCACCAGTGCTTTTCCATCACATTTCCTCGCTTAGGATAAAACCAACAACTTTATCAAATTTCAAAGTATTTGAACTAGAGATAGATTTTCTTACAGCCATAACCAAGCTATTCCATCTTTCTGGCAAAGAACATAAAATTAAGAGAGCCCTAACCTCTTCATCAAATGAAATTTGTATAGATGACAATTGACTGGTGATTGTATTAAATTCATTTAAATGATTCTCTATAGATCCCCCCTCACCCATTTTCATATTAAACAAACGCTTCATAAGAAATACCTTATTCGAAGCTAAGGGTTTCTCATATAACTTAGCCAATGTCTTCATCAGCTCTACGGTCATTTTTGCCTTTGAAATGTTGAGAGTTACAAATGCTGCAAGGCACAATCGAATAGATCCCAGTGCCTTCCTATCCAAGACCTCCCAGTCCTCTGCTATCATAGTTCCCATTTTCTTGGCTTTTCCTTCTAATGGCTTCCACATGTCCTTTTGATACAGATAATCTTCCATCTGCATTTTCCATAACTGAAAATTTTGGCCATTGAATTTTTCAATCTTGAATTTGGAATCCTCCATTTCTCCCACTCAAATCTGAAATTCCTATCAATCTACAGCAACAAACCTTTCTTTGATACCAATTGTTAGGGTTTGACAGATCTAGAACAATATAAGAATAAAAAGTTATATGCAGAAAACAAAAGAAGACTAAAAATTAACACATATAACACACATATTTAACATGGTTCACCCAAAACCTGGGCTATGTCCACCTACACAGCCGTCCAACCTTTCATATTATCCAGCAAAATAGTACACCAACATTACAATGCATTATGAATCTCAGCCACTTATAACATATGTTTTAGGGAAACCTCTAAAATTGACCATTTTAGGGTTTTACTAGATGAGTAGGTCCACAGTATCAACATCCACTACATGATCAGTCACCACAATATCAACATATACCTTCGTCACCTTTTACATCAAATTTTCCATTTCTTTCTTCCTTCAAGATGTAACATTTACTTTCAAATACTTTGAAATAATTAACATTGGGTTTATAGCCATATCATAATTCAAAAGGTTTCTTCTCACTACCTTTCTTTAGTTGAACTCTGTTCAAGGTGCCAATTATAGTGTGGTGTTACCCAAATTTGTAGATCAAATTTGCATTAATAATGGTTAAGGGAATTATCGTCTGCATTTATCAATATGTTTATGCTCTTGTTTTTCTGATTATCTTGTATCTTTTATTTCTTCTATTTAAGTCTTTCCTTTTATGAATCTCAGCTAGCATATATTTGAATTCAAGTTTCTAGTCATTTTTTTATCTTTCCCGTGACCTCTTATTCATTTTAAAATCTTTCAACAGGGAATATTCTCTTTTTCTTGGCGCCTTTTAAAATGTATCGGTCACATGGTCTCATAAGAAAATAGAATATTCTTAGATGCTTTGGCGACTCAATGACATCCGTTGATCTTTATTTAAACCTGTTTAAATCTGACGATGGTCGCGTTGTCTCATAACCAAACCTAGAGTTAAAAAATTCTTCAGCGACTTTGAGATTACATTGGTCGTGTTATCTCATAAGATAACCACCGTTAAGAAAATGATATTGAAACCTGGCAAAAAAGAGGGATTTGTAAACTCGAGGTTGAAGTACAATTAAGGGTTTAGTCAAAGATTAAAGTAAAGAGCAGACAAGTACTTTTTGATCTGACGGTCGGCGTAATCGCTTAATGAAAAGATGAATGTCTTTTAACCTTTAAGGGAATGTGCCTCAGTGAAACATGTTTTATGTCATAGATCTGGGCCCATGAGAGTAATAAAGGTGATTGATAAGGATCAGACAAGTTTTAGAATATCTTGCGATAGGCGCAATGACTTAAGGCAAAGATGCATGCATGTTAATCATCAAGCCATTGTGTGATTATGACACGTGTTTCATGTTAGAGCTTGGGCCCATAACGGATAAGCTTTTTGAATGGGTGTTAAAGGATAGAGAAGATCAACGAATGGTGCAATGGCTTAAAGTTAAGATGCACAAGATTTATTCATCAAGGCATTGCGCGATGATGTCGCGTGTCTCTGAAAAATATAAAGGACAAAATGCCCGAGTGGCATTGATGACTGGGATTTTATTCATCGTTGCATATTATATTTTTATTATTTAATATTTTCTTGTTGACTCAGGGTTTTTTATTATCATTTGATACGTTGACATTGTCTACATGTAGGGTTTCACAGGTAATAAAATGAAAATAAAGCGATCTGGGCGAAAGATGAAAAGATTGAAGGCATGCAAATGACCATTAATTTACCATGTAGAAGTCAAAGAGATATTAGAGATTCTTAATGAATTATTAATGAAATTTTTAATCATATTATCGCTTTGGTCAATAAATATTCATAACGATGATAAATCATCCTTAATTGTAATTGTGGTTGTTCAATTGTTGATCTTAGGGATTAGGTTTAGCAGATGAACCATCATGTTGATCTGAAGCTTTTTTTCATCCTTTGAACTTGATAAAAATAAGGATACCAGGATCAATGCGTAGGGGTCCGAGGATAAGGCTGTTATTATAGTCAGATAGGATTAGTTTTGGTCAACAACTGCAACATGGATTGAATTGTACCATTTTATAAAATTAACAAGATAAGTAGACCTTTTTCTTTCACCTGTGGGAATAGATATATTTTCATTTAAAATCACTCCCTCAGATAAACCAATTTGAACTTCTTCAAAGTGATAGTTTTATGTATATGCTTCCTAATCTGGTTCATTGTTATTATTCTCAGTTGATTTTCTCACCTTGCATGGTTAAAATCTTGTTGATTGAGGCCTCAGTCAATTAGTCTGTCATTTGATAAAGTAATATCCTATTGAGATATCTCTGAATTCATTTTGAGGTTGCATATTCATTCCATAACACCTTTGAAGTGATAGTTTTCTAGCAAAACTGTCTCTGAGGTTGCACAAAGGATTGGATGATATTGACTCTATAGCCCATGAGGAAATTAGGAACTGATCTGTATTTATGTTGGATTTTGGTCATTGAATTCATTATTCAAAGTTTTATGATAATCTTTCCATCTTCACTATTATTTTATTTATATACACACAAACATTCTTAATACATTGATATTTTTAGTTAGCATTTGTGACTTACAGCTTTCAGTTCAAGTGTTCTTTCACTTTTCTTTGCCACACTTTGGAGGAGGAGAGTGTTTAGGATCTATTATCTGCTATAAAAACCCTTGGAAATTGAAGAATAAGTTCAAGGAGTAGGCCTACCAGACTTGGTTCTATAGAGCCAGAATTGTAGAGGGATTTGAGAACCAACAGATTAGCGAATCCACTGGGGATAATTAGGATAAATTTTACAATTCTCTGAGTTTTTGGTAATTAAGGTTAAACTCTACTGGGGAGAAATAGAATCTAGAAGATTCCAATCAAGTTTTTCCTTCTAAAAAGAAGGTGGCGACTCTACAATTTTAAATTGATAATAATTTTGGTATTATATTTTGGTTAGTAGATTTTCATGTGGGGTAGGAGATCTTTGCATCTAGACCAACTTGAATTAGATCTAAGCCTAAAGAAGAGCAGGACTCCAAGTGTGAAGATGCCTTATGTACCTCATATGATATACCCTAATAAGGATGATCAAAAGTATGCTTGCGATCAATTCCCTAATTTAGGTCATTCAAGTCATGAGAGTAGTGATGAAAATTGTAATCCTTTCTACCAAGGTAATAGAGGAGGATATGATTCCCAACATAGTCCAAATAAGGAGATGTTTGAAAAAGAAAAAGAAATTAATAAATGGGATGATGTGTTTCATGAGATGGCTAATACAGGACTAGAAAATGAAGAAATGTTCATGGCTCTTAAAAGGAAACCAGAGGATGTACTAAGGAAAATGGGGATAGAGAGAGAAAAAATCATATCACCAAGAAAGGAAGTAGATCTTGAAGATGATATAAATAAAGTTTACAATCCTCTTCATAAGAATAATAATGGGCATATGTTTAAAAATGATCATACCAACCCCTTGTTCGAACCTGAAAATATAGGAAGACTTGAGAAAGACAAAAATGATTGGGAAAGAAGAGATCAATGGAGAAAATGGAACAATGGAGAACATCATACCCACAATAATAGAATGAACCCCAATTCATTTTATCATCGTGATAAACATAGACATCAAAATAATGAAAGGGTGTATGATGAATATCATAATAATAGGGATCAAAATTATGGCCCAAGAGACTATAATATGAATTCAAATTCTAGACCAAGAAATAACAATCAAAGATTTCATGATGTAAATCATCATAATCAAAGGCATGGAGTTGTGAATCAAAATGTGAACAATTATAGAGCCCCAATGATTTCTAACAGATATAGACAGTTAGATTTTTATGGCATAAGGGGATATCCTAATGACATAAAAAATGAATTAAGGAGTGCAATTCCAAAATTTTCAGGGAATGGGTTAGAATTGGCTGAAGTGCATTGTGTAAATTTAAAGAATTGTATCCAAGAATTTGATGAATTCAATCAGGATGTATACATGAAACTTTTTGTTCAATCTCTCATAGAAGATGCAGTAGAATGGTTCAGAAGTTTACTAGATAGATCCATATCTACTTGGGATGAATTTGTGAACCAATTTGTAGAACAATTTGGTGATCACAATGATACTTCTTTTGCTTCACATGAGTTGACAAGTATGAAGAATAATAAAAATGAATCTGTGGCTGAATTCAATAAAATATTTAATAAGGTCCTGAATAGGATTCCAAGAGATGTTCAGCCTGTCGATGTTTTTTTGATTAATTTATATATGAGTGCCTTTGATAGCAAGAAAAATTATGAAATAAGATCTCTTAAGCCTTCTACTCTGGCACATGCTCTTAAGATTTCTATAATGATTGAAAATGATAGGAAGGCATCAGGTATAATTGATAAGAGGGAAGACACCCATTTATTCAATCCAAAAGAGCCTAAGAAACACAAAGAAGAGGATACAATAGATAAAATTATGAATATGGTGAAAGGTCTCCAAGTAAATAATGGAAGAGACAATTTTAAGTACAACCAAAATAATCGGGTACCATACAAAAGTGACAGACATAAATTGCAAGATATGCCTTATAATACAAAATGGAAGAGTGGGAAACCATTGAACAAAGAATTACACACCCCTGATCCATTGAGGAAAAACAACCATTTTGTGGAAAATTATCCTTGGTGCAAAGCTTGCAAACTCCCACATTATTATGAACATTGTGTTGTTGCCCATGGATGGAAAGAGGATGAAGAGCATAATTATGATCAACAACCTGCAGTAAATAATTTGTCAACCGATCCTAGGTGGGGATGTGATGATTATAGTTCTTCAGATGAGTACTATTGCAAGGATGACCTAAATAGAGTATATCAATATGGGAATAATTAGGAGAGTAATCCAAGATGGTGATAAACAATAGAAGTGGAGAAAGAGGCATACACAATAGCTAGAGTGGAAGAAGCAAGAAGAAATTACAAGTTGAGGAATAGGACTACAAATGCGGAACAAGGTAAACCTGACCGAAGAGTTGATCCAAAAGGGCTAAAACACAAAGACATTGCTCATGATAAATAGTTAGACCCTCAAATAGAAAAGGAAAAGGTGGTCAGTAATTCTTTTCCCAATAAATGTTCTTTTATGTCTAATGCATTATCTCAAATTAAAATATCTATTCCTTTGCTTGAAATAGTTAAAATACCTGAATGCAAAAATGAAGCTTTGAAAATATTGTCTAATATAGGTAATAATGAATATCTTAACCAAGAAATAAAGGATCCTCCAAATATTTATCTAGGAACTACTTTGAATAAAAATTGAAATCAAGTTGATCCTGTTTACCTTACTTTATTGATAAACAATAGAATGGTAAAGAATTGTATGATAGATTCTAGTGCAGCAGTGAATATTATGCCAAATGATGTAATGAAAGAATTAGGAATGAATGTCGATACCAAATTTGGTAAATGTTATGCTATGAATAATAGATCTGTTCTTGTTTTAGGCATAATGAAAAATGTTGAATTTAAATTTCCTGCATGCCCTGAAAAATCATATAAAATGAATATCACTGTGGTTGAAGTTCCTACTTGTTATGGGATGCTTTTATCTAGACAATGGTCTGGCTTGGTAGGGGGGAGTATTCAATTAGATCTTTCTTACACTTCTATCCCAGTGAATGGTAGGGATATAAGAATTGATAGAGAGACTAAAAGTCCATACATTCTTGAGGCTATGGATCCAATCTTGGTAACAAATTTCTACCATTATGATATGAACAACTTTCAGGTAAGTATTTCAAAAGATGTTATGCATGACAATGAACCTATCAAATTTTATGCAGAGGTAAATCATAATGTTATTTGGAAAATGTATTTTGATGGTGCTTGTTGTAGGGATGGTAATGGGACAGGTATCATTTTCTTTTCTCCTGATAAGAAAACATTTAAGTATTCATTTTTGCTAGATTTTGAATGTACTAACAATGTTGCAGAGTATGAAGCTCTCCTCCTTGGTTTAAAAATAGCTAGTAAACATGGAATAAAGTGTTTAAGTGTTTTTGGGGATTCTGAATTAATTGTTTCTAAAGTTAAAAGTAAGTTTGTTACTAAGCATCCCCTTCTTAAAAGATATAGAAATGAGGTTTGGGATTCTATTGAATGTTTTTATGCTTTCTCTATTAACTGGATGGATAGATCAGAGAATATTCTTGCAGATTTTATGGCTAACTTGGCATTAAAACACAACAAGATTCCCTGTGAGGACATTGTTCAAGTTGAGATTAAAACCAGGCCTGTTATACCTGACAACATCAACAACTGGCAAGTTTTCAAAGATGACAGAGATATAATCAAATTTTTAGCATGCGAACAGTAGTATGAAGATCAATTGATAGACTTGAATGATCATGTTGAGACAGAGGATGGAAAATAAGTATTGTTTGGACAAGAAGTTATTCAACTCAAAACAAATAAAGTCCCAAGAGGTCTTGTAGAGATGACAAGAGTATTTGATAGCAAGGACTCAAGATTAGACACAATGAACACTGATGTCAAAATGGATAATGTAGAAAAGATAAATTTGGGAAATGAAGAGACCCGAAGGGAAGTATTTGTGGGAAAAAATTTAACCCCTAAGATCAGAGCTGATATCATTAGATTGTTGAGAAAATATAGGCATGTATTTACCTGGTCTTATGATGACCTTAAGGCTTACCAAGAGGATCTTTTTCAACATGAGATACCATTGAAGCCTAATGCCAAACCATTCAGACAAAGGCAGAGACCAATAAACCCTACTTTGGCTCCCAAGATGAAAGATAATTAATTAAGATGAGGGATGCCTATATAATCAAACCAATCAGACACTGAACATGGGTTTCTAATATGGTGCCTGTTAGAAAAAAGAATGGTGATATTAGACTTTGTGTAGATTTTAGGAATCTAAATATATCATCCTTAAAATATAATTATGCACTCCCAAACATGGAAGCATTGTTGAAAAAGGTTACAAGGAATGAATTGTTTTCAATGATGGATGGTTTCTCAGGGTATAACCAGGTAAAGGTTAAAGAAGAAGAACAATGTAAAACAACATTTACTACACCACGGGGTACCTATGTATATGCTAGAATGCCTTTTGGACTCACCAATGTAGGATCTACTTTCCAGAGGGCAATGGATGTTGCCTTTGAATATTTTATTGATGTGATTATGATGGTATATTAGGATGATTTGACTGCCTATTCAAAAAAAGCAGAAGATCATTGCAAAAATTTGGAACAAATTTTTTAGAGATCTCTTGAATATGGGATATCATTGAATCCAAAGAAATGTCATTTTGCTGTCACTGAAGGAAAATTATTAGGACATATTGTATCCAAAGATGGGGTAAGAATAGATCCTGAGAGAATCCTAGCAATTGATAAAATTGAGATCCCAAAGAATGTTAAAAAGATTCAGTCCTTTTTTGGACAAATAAACTTTGTGAGGAGGTTTGTTCCTAATTTATCATAAATAATTAAACCAATTGCAATAATGTTGAAGAAGGGTGCAGATTTGAAATGGACAAATGAAGCCTTGGAAGCATTTGTACATATCAAAAAGGAAATCAAGGAAGCCCTTTCCTTAAATCTCCAGATTATGGTAAACCTTTTCAATTAATTTCCTTTTCCTCATATCACACCATTACTGCTGTCTTATTACAAAAGAATAGTGAAGGATATGAACAAACAGTAGCATTTTTCAGTAAAACTCTTCAAGCTTTTGAATTGAATTATGATATTAATGAAAAGAAGGCTTATGCACTTGTGAAAGCAGTGAAATCTTTTAGGCCTTATTTGGTAGGAGAAAAAATATTAGCTTATGTTCCTAATGCTGCAATAAAGGATATATTCAGACAATCAGAGGTTACTGGGAGAAGATGCAGATGCGTAAATCAAATTCAAGAATTTGATATAGAAATTCAGATAACTAAAATTATCAAAGGACAAGGATTAGCAAGGCTAATGGAAGAATCTAATATGGATGCATTACAGATCAATCAATTGGAGTTAAGTGAATCTCATACTAGTATTGAAAGATTCCCTTGGTATACTAACATAGTGTATTTCTTGAAAAATATGAAATGTCCAGACAATCTAAATGATAACCAAAAAAGGACATTGAAATTGTAGGCATCTAAATATGTCTTAATCCAAGGTGATTTATACTAGAAAAAACATTGATGGTATACTCCTTTTTTTGTCTAGATAAGTATCAATCAAAAGAATTACTCAAGGATATTTATGATGGACAATGTGGAGGACATTTAAAAAAAAAAAACACTGCCCATAAGATATTAAATGCATGATATTATTGGCCTTGTCTATTTAAGGATTTCCATGCATATGTTCAAAAGTGTGAAGCATGCCAAAAATTCTCAGGAAAACTAAGATACAATGGTGCATTACCTCTAAATCCTATGTTTACTGAAAAACCATTTCAAATGTGGGGAATAGACTTCATAGGAGAGATCACTGACACTTCTAGTGGTGGGCATAAATGGATATTGGTGGCTACTAATTATTTTACTAAGTGGGTAGAAGCTATACCTACTAGATAAGCTACTAGTAAAGTAGTGATTAAGTTATTGACTGAAAATATACTGACAAGATTTTGTGTTCCTCATAAAATTGTTTGTGATAATGCTATGTGTTTCAGATCTATAGAATTCATTGAGTTTCATGAGAAATATGGGATAAAGATTTCTTATTCATCTCCTTATCATCCTCAAGGAAATGGCCAAGCTGAATCCAACAATAAGAACATAATGAATATTATTAAAAGAATGTTGAGTAACAACAAGAGAGCATGGGATTCTAAATTACCCCTGGCACTTTGGGAAGATAGAATTACAATTAAGAAATATACTGGATATGCACCATATGAACTTGTTTATGGAAAGAAAGCTCATTTACCATTGAATAATTTGTTGCCAGTATACAAGTTTATAAATAAAGAACAATGGGAAGAAGTGGATTTCATGGAAGATAGATTCTTTCAGCTTGCAGAATTGGATGAGATGAGAAACCAAGATCAAGAGAGAAATCATGAGTTGTAGCAGAAAGAAAAGGTTTTGTTTGACAAGAAGACTACAGAAAGGAAATTCTAGGAAGGAGATCTAGTTTTGAGATGGAATGTAAGAGATCAAGACAAAGGAAAACATGGAAAATTTGATGCATTATGGGTAGGCCCTTTCATTATCATCAGTAAGGGAGGTGATAATTCTTATCTTTTACAGGATTTGGAAGGTTATCCTCATGAACTTCCTGTACATGGTCAGCATCTTAAACCTTTTTTCTCTTAAATATTGCAAAAGCGAGTTATTTTTTCCTTATTTGTATAATATGTATTGTAGTTTTTTGTTCTGCTAATGGTATTCTTTTCCAGAGATATCGAGGATTCTTGTTGTGTTTAGGTATGAACACACATCCCTAGAAAGAGCCACTAGTGTTACCCAATTTGTAGATCAAATTTGCATTAATAACGGTTAAGGGAAGTATCCTCTGCATTTATTAATATGTTTATGCTCTTGTTTTTCTGATTATCTTGTATCTTGTATTCCTTCTTGTTAAGTCTTTCCTATTATGACTCTCGGCTTGCATATATTTGAATTCAAATTTGTAGTCATTGTTTATCTTTCCCATGACCCCTTATTCATTTTAAAATCTTTCGAAAGGGAATATTCTCTTTTTCTTGACGCCTTTGAAAATGTATCGATTGCGTGGTCTCATAAGAAAAGAGAATATTCTTAGATGATTCGGTGAATTAGCAACATCCATTGATCTTAATCTGAACCTATTTAAATTTGATGATGGTCACGTTATCTTGTAACCAAACGTGGAGTTAACAAATTCTTCAGTGACTTCGAGATTACATTGGTCGCGTTATCTCATAAGATAATCATAGTTAAGAAAATGATATTGTGACTTGGTGACAAAGAGAGATTTGTAAACCCGAGGTTGAAGTGCAGTTAAGTGTTTAGTCAAAGATTAAAGTAAAGAGAAGACAAGTACTTTTTGATCTGACGGTCGACGTAATCGCTTAATAAAAAGATGAATGTATTTTAACCTTTAAGGGAAAGTGCCTCAGTGACATGTGTTTTATGTCATAGCTCTGGGCCTGCGGGAGTAATAAAGGTGATTGATAAAGATCAGACAAGTTTCAGAATATCCTGCGGTAGGCACAATGACTTAAGGCAAAGATGCACGAATGTTAATCATCAATCCATTGCGCGATTGTGGCACGTGTTTCATGTTAGAACCTAGGCCCATGATGGAATAATATTTTTGAATGGATGTTAAAGGACAGAGAAGATTGACGACTGGTGCAATGGCTTAAATTCAAGGTGCACGAGATTTATTCATCAAGGCATTGGTCAATGATGCCGCGTGTCTCTGAAAAATATAAAGGACAAAATGCCTGAGTAGCACTGATGACTGGGAATTTATTCATTGTTGCATATTATATTTATATTATTTAATATTTTCTTGTCGATTGAGGGTTTTTTATTATTGTTTGATACATTGACATTGTCTGCATGCAGGGTTTCACAGGTAATAAAATGAAAATAAAGCAATCTGGGCGAAAGATGAAAAGATCGAAGGCATGCAAATGACCATTAATTTAACATGCAAAAGTCAAAGAGATATTAGAGATTCTTAATGAAATGTTTAATCATATTATCTCTTTGGTCGATAACTGTTCATAAGGATGATAAATCATCCTTAATTGTAATTGTGGCTATTCAGTTGTTGATCTTAGGGATTAGGTTTAACAGATGAACCGTAATGTTGATCTGAATCTTGTTTTCATCCTTTGAACTTGGTATAAATAAGGATACCAGGATCAATGCGTAGGGGTCCGAGGATAAGCCTGTTATTATAGTCAGATTGGATTAGTTTTGATCAACAACTGCAACATGGATTGAGTTGTACCATTTTCTATAATTAATAAGATAAGTAGACCTTTTCATTTCACCTATGGGAATAGATATCTTTTCATTTACAATTATCCCCTTGGATAAACCAATTTGAACTTCTTCAAAGTGATAGTTTGATGTATATGCTTCCTAATCTGGTTCATTATTATTATTCTCAGTTGGTTTTCTCATCTTGCATGGTTAAAATCTTGTTGACTAAGGCCTCAGTCAATTAGTTTGTCATTTGAGAAAGTAATATCATATTGAGATATCTCTAAATTAATTTTGAGGTTGCATATTCATTCCATAACGCCTTTGAAGTGATAGTTTTCTAGCAAAACTATCTCTGAGGTTGCACAAAGGATTGGATGATATTGACTCTATTGCCTGTGAGGAAATTAGGCACTGATCTACGTTTATGTTGGATTTTGGTCATTGAATTCATTGTTCACATTTTTTTGATAATCTTTCCATCTTCACTATTCTTTTATTTATATACACACAAACATTCGTAATACATTGATATTTTCAGTTAGCATTTGTGACTTACAACTTTCAGTTCAAGTGTTCTTTCAAATTGCTTTGCCACACTTTGGAGGAGGAGAGTGTTTAGGATCTATTATCTACTATAAAAATCCTTGGCACTATAAGAATAAGTTCAAGGAGTAGGCCTACTAGCCTTGGTTCTACAGAGCCAGAATTCTAGAGGGTTTTAAACCGAATTTGGTTAAAACCTTGTTAGTTGGCCAAATCACTTGAGTTTCCCACTATTGTATTGGAAATTCCATAGGAAATCCAATCTGTTGATTTGAGCACCAACACCATGTTGATGGCTTCCTTCCAGTATTTGGTTGCAACATTCTTTTTAATCATCAAGGTTCTTGCACAATCCATAATAGATCTGTTTCTTCTTTCTGCTATCCCATTTTGTTGTGGTGTACCTGGGGCAGATACTTGTCTCTTAATTCCTCTTTCATTGAAAAAATCATTGAACTCATTAGAAATGAATTCACCTACTTTGTTAGATCTTAGGCATTTATGTTTCTTTCTTGTTTCCTTCTCAACTCTAGCAAGGCACCACTTAAACTTCTAAAAAGCTTATGATTTATCCTTGAGAAAAATAACAGTCATCATTCTGGAATGATCATCAAAAAATATAATGAAATACTTCTCACTTGTGTAACTTGTTGTTCTAATTGGTCCATAAAAATCATTATGTACTAACTCCAAGAATTCTTGTGTATTATAATTCTTGCTCTTGAAACTAGTCTTGCCCATCTTCCCAATTTGACAAGGTTTGCATATTACTAATTCAGGTTTCTTCAGAATAGGATTATCTCTTACTATTTTGTTCTTTCTTATGTTGACTAGGTTATCAAAATTTACTTGACACAACCTTTTATACCATAACCAAATTTCTTCTATGTGTGCAATAAAACATGAACTTTTAGTGAGATCAAGATAGAATAGATTACCTTTTGTTTTTCTACTAGTTCTAACTAGGTTTCCCTTACCATCCAGGAGCTTGGCCTTACCATTCATGAATTCTACCTTGAAACCAATGTTATTTAGCTGTACCACACTTAGTAGATTACACCTTAGTCCTTCAACCCAATAATCATTATCACTTTTTATTCCTTTAGTTAGAGCAATACAACCTTTACCTTTCACATAGAAAGGTTCATCATTCCCAAAAATGACACTCCCACCATCATAGTGCTCAAGATGTTCAAATTTAGTTTTATCATCAGTAATATGGTGAGTAAAGTGTAGTCTTTTCATTATCTTCATTTTCTGACTCATCCTTAATAGCAATGTAAACCATTTCATCTTCATCTTCATCACTATCAAAATCTTTTGCAATATAATAAGATTTCTTACCTTTGTCCTTGTAGCTTTTGTAACTCTTGAAATCCTTCTTTCCTTTGTACTTTTTGAACTTTTTCTCATCTTTGTCTTCTTTGTTTGGACACTTAGCAGCAATGTGACCAACCTCATTACATGAAAAGAAAATCAATGGCATTCTTCATTTGTACTTTCCTTTGGCATCTCTCTTTGCAAGTAATGCTTCAATGATTTATAGATCTTCATCATCAAAATCATTATCACTATCACAGTCAATCTGTTTTCCTTTTGATTTTCTATCCATCTTACCAAGGTTTAATTTATCTTTGAATGCAGACTCAAATTTGCTAGGATTAGGAGAAGAATTGTCAAATTTGTCCAACTCAAAAGTTGTAAGCCTTCCATCCAGTGAATCTAGAGTTATATCATTACTACATCTCATCTCTTGAATAGATGAAACTCTAATAGCATAGATAGGAAGTAAAGTTTTCAATACATTACTAATCACTTTTTTGTCTTTAATTGTTCCACCAGGAGCTTTGATGGCACTGACACTTTTCTTGATTCTTTCACTGTATTTTGTAATGTCTTCTCCTTTCATTTTCATCTGATCAAACTGACCTCTAAGACTTTCTTCTTTGGCTCTCTTTACATTGGCATCTCCTCCATGTATATCATGTAGTTTCTTCCACATGTCATAGGCAGTAGGGAAGTTCTTGACTTCATCAAATTTAGAATAGTTGACTGAAGAAGATATATCAATCATCATTATGTTATGATTCTTCATGTCTATCATCTGGTCCAAAGAAATAGGTCTCAGTGGTTCCACATAATTGTGATCTATTAATTTCAAACTAGTGTCTCCAATAGTAGATAGATGTAGCCTCATAAAATCTTGCCATGCAATGAAGTTGTCTTTTTTGAGCTTTGGGATCTCCCTTCTATGAGACATCTCTGATCTTTAGCTTAGGCGTGGAAACCTTCCCTAAAAGTACCAACAGATCTAATACCAATTGTTGGGAATGATTTGAGTAACTGAGAGGGGAGGGGTGAATCATTTACCACAAAAAAAATCCAAATCCCTTAGATGTCTTAATCAAACTTATCATTGTTTCTCGGTTAACATAGATATTCTATTGTCACTTGGTTAACATAGAAATCTTAGGATATTAACTATGATTATCCTTTAGTGATTAATCATGGAAACATAAAGTATAAAGAAAATAACATGTACACAGATACCATCAAGGTTTAACGTGGAAACCCAATATGGGAAAAACCAGCAATTGCAACTAGTTACTATTTTTTACTCTTTTGAAGTGAGCCCTATTAGGATCCAACCCTGTTAAAGGTTACAATACACACTATTAGGTGTGACCCTATTAGAGGATTTAATCACCCTATGAGGAGTGGCCTTGTTAAAGGTTTTCAAACACTTTAATGTAGAAATGTCACCTTGTGAGAGGATTTACAAAAGATTGTTAAGTCTAATCTTTAGCAAGATTTTGGATCACTGCTACAACTGTTAGAGAGTAACAATGGATTGACCTATTTGTCCAAGAAACTATCTTTGCTAATTCAGATCTCTATGTCTAGCTTTAAAAATTGATCCTTACTAATTGAATATTCTATTGCAACTCTTTATGTTCTTTCCTTAAATAGAATCCCATCTGATTTTTCCTTCTCTCTTTATATCACAAACTCACACATATCTTCCACAAATTCAATCCAAAATTGACCTTATATATATATGATAGGCCTTTTCAAGTCAGCTTGAATAACCTTCCAAATAAATAATAAAACTTAAGTTTTTCAGCTGCATATAACCAATTAAAGATAATATGTAAACTTCTATTAGTCGGCTGACACTAAAAGCATAACTTAGTTAACACTGTAATCCTTCAATGCCTGACCATTACTGTAATGCCCGAGTGAAATTGGTTACAACTAAAAATCCTTTTGGTCTTCTTCAATGCCCGAGAGAACATGGCATACACTGAATGTGCTTGGATAGGATTAGACATTTGTGTAAACACCACTACATTTGTGTAAACATCAATGACAATACACAATTGAATAATTGTCATCAACAATCTCCCTCTTTGGCATTGATGCTAACACAACATGTCATAATACAAATAATTATAGAGCAAAAGTATTAAGGATAAAAATTTATTAATGTCCTTAGCTTCATTCTGATCCTCATCCAGAAAATCCCATTTCCTTCACAATCACTGAAATACATATTTATCCCTCTTACATTAATCTTTGTTTCTGATAAAAATTCTCCCTCTGTCACAAATAATCTTTCCCTTAATAATTTATTTTGGCATGACATCAATAATCTCTCCCTCTTTGACAACCAATGCTAAAGACACCATCCAATACACATCCAATGAAGTTTTAATGTACCTGTTTGTACTGATTCATATGCAATAAGCTCTGATACCAATTGTTGGAAATGAGTTGAGTATCTAAGTGGGGAGGGGTGAATCAGTTACCACAAAAACAAATCCAAGTACCTTAGATTTCTTAATCAAACTTATCACTGTTGCTCGGTTAACACAGATATTCTACTATCACTCGATTAACATAGAAATCTTAAGATATTAATTGTGATTATCCTTTAGTGATTAATTGCATAAACATAAAGTATAAAGAAAATAACATGTACAGAGATAATACCTATTAGGAGCAATAATGACTGTTAGGTCCACCTTATGAAAGGATTTATACAATAAAATTAAGTATGCAACTCTGTTAAAAGATTTGAAAAGGACTGTTAAGTCCACCCGGTTAAAGGATTTTGTTGATACACTTGTTAGGATGAACCATTGGATGATCAATTATGCAACTCTAATTTGCTGAATGAGATCTTTTAAAATAATATTGATCACCCGAATGTGATAGATGAGTCTCTGTTGTTCCTCTTACACTGTTGTAGCCTTCTAAACAATCTGCCACTTCATATTCGCATATCTTACTTCTTCTATTGCTACTTCTTACACATGGATAAATAAAGTATCTTACATATATATCTTATCCAAATCAATTACCTTCATAAGTCGGCTTCCAATATCTAAGGGCTAAAGAGGTTCTTTTAGGAGATTTAGAGGAAGATGTATGAAATGGTAAGCAACATAGTAGCTACTCTAATCCAATTCATGACACACATTGAAATGCCAAAGCCACCAAAATCCAACCCAGTTAACACAACCAAGGAGTAAGGGTTCCAATTCTATATTTATAATCCTTAGGGTTTTTATACCTTTATTTCTATGATTTGAAAATGAAATGCTAATAACAAATCTAATATAAAGAAAGTAAGATACACTGAGAAGGAGGATAATTAATGTACCTAGAGATAAGAGGGATAAATTTCACTTTGAATCCATATTTCCCAACTCTCAGAGTTATTGAATAACATGATTTTGATAATTTGGAACATAGAGACCTGTAACTATCTACCCTTGAAAGTTTACTGCAAACAAGGAGGAATAGGTCAACTAGGAGATCTTTTTGCAGGAATAGATCAAGTTTCACCCTATTCCATGTGTTTTACATTCATATTTTCTAAGAATCTTTGTCTCGGTCTCTAGGAGGCTCCTCTAAACTAACAACTCCATATGAGATCATCTGCACCTACAAATATGGAGTTTTGGGTGTGTGGCTATAAAGGGGTTTTCCTAGATCAACCCCCATTTTGGTGATTCCCACCACTACAAATAGCCAACATAATAGAGGTAATGTATGATACTCATGAATATAGAGTATGTATAAATTTCCAAGAGCTAAAATTCATATATGTCTAGCTATATTCCATGTATGGCAGAATGAAATCTAGTATGAAAATGCAACAAATGTGTGATTGAGGGCATGCAAAATGAACATGAATATCAATGACTAAATCTAAAGTATAAATGCATAGATCTGAAAATGATAAGAAACCATACCCAACCCTATAGGAAGAGTATAAGAAAATCACCAGTCGGTGATCTCCTATCCATCTTCATAATCAACTTGTGTCTTCATGATGTAGAAAAGATGTCCTTGAATGCTTGAGAATGGTTAGAGATGCTTGATATAATTTGTTACAGAAAGTCCTCACTTCATGATATGTCTTCAAATTTGGGATTCAACCTTGTAATTTATTTCATCATTCTTAAATTAAGTGTGATGGTTGATTTTATACTAAATTGGAAAGTAGAATTGAGTAGGCCAACCATAAATCTACAAACCTTGCAAATACCTCTAGATGGGACCCTGTCCCAAATCTAGGCTCAAAACCCTAGGTACACATTACCAATGGTGGTATATTCTAGGAACACATTGCCAATGAAAATGTGTTCCACCCTAAACAAGGCAAAAATTGGTCTGGGGGTCCTAGTAAGTCAATAAATATAGAATTAGAACAAATAGCTCAGTATGGTATCGGGACAGAATTATGAGATCGTAAAATAGTCAAATAGGGCCTAGGAGATTAAATGAATTTTGCGATTGGAGTAAAAATAGAGGGAACTTATGAATAAGCTCCTAACTTGAATTTGAAAAAAATTGAAGAGATAGATGATCCATATTCAAATTAGGTTTGCATTACCTGCAATCATGAAGTCCTAGAATGCAATCTATAATGCAAATACATCAAGATAGGTGCTAAACAATCATTAAATATTAGAGAACATAGGTGCTTAAAATTTAGGATGATACAACAACATATGGATACTCTCTATGATTTGTACTCTAGCATATAGGTCTATTAGAAGTCAATGGTACCCTATTGTATTGTGGTTGTGTTGCATTAGTATTGTATTATGGATGTTTATCTATATGTTGAGTGTTCTCTATGTAGTTATCAATTATCATCATTGTTATGCATTGATTGGTGTGAGTGTATATGTAAATTACCATGTATGCTTGATTCATTGTTTGGGCCATTTGAATACCTCCATGATCATACTGGGGTGGAATTGAGGGTTCCACATGGTGGGTGGCATTTCAATCCACTATTGGGACCAACTTTCTTGTGGTGGACTTGATTGAGAGACTAAGCATGATGTGGCTTGTGTGCTAAAAATGTGTCACACTTCTATGAGTCATTATATTCAAGATTTCTCAAGAATGAGGTCTTGAATGGTGACTCATAGCTCTCTATTAATGGATTGCAAGGGTTTGTAATGGAGGCCCTCAGATTGACCTAGTTTGTGCCCTTGCAAGTACACCATAAAACAAGAGATTCAAAGAGGAAAAGAAAGAATGCTAGTCTCCATGATCATCAAGTATGCATGAAAATGAAAGCTATTCTATATGATAAAAATGCAGGAAAGGAAATTAATCTATATGATAACAATGCATGATTATTCTATGAAAGGAAATACAAATGCAAGATTAATCTATGAAAGGAAACATGAATTTAATCTAATATGCAAGTGCAAAATTAATCTAAATGGATTCACATGGGGCATGAAAGAAGAAGACAAGAAGAGAGAAGTTGCAATATCCAAGCTCAAGTGCTCAAATTCTCCTCCAAAATTGCTCTCCAAACCTGTAGCATAACAATAACATAAAAATTCTATATCTGATCTGATTTTGATCCCTCCAAAATGAGAAGGAGAGGGCTCCTTATAAAGGAAAGTGTGGAGAGGAATGCATCCTCAAGAGCAATGTGGGATAAATCCCTAAAAAGGAAAGTAAGAGGAAAAAAGCCCACCACTTAGAAATATGTGT
>MU226100.1:768221-796967 GCA_018584345.1 Thuja plicata
ATAAGATTATTTTATTTAATTAAAATAGAGATTTTAATTAAATAAGATAATATTATTTAATTAAAAGAGAGATTTTAATTAAATAAGATAAGATCATTTAATTAAAAGATTTATTTTAATTAAATAAAATTATTTCATTTAATTAAAATGGATGTTTTATTTTAATTAAATAAGATTATTGATGAAATGATCAAACCTTAGGAAATATTGAAATAACTGAATTAATTACGATTTGATCAAGGAAATTTATTTGAATTGACAATGTTGCAAAGTATTGATTCAGGAATTTGATAAATTGATAAATGGGGCCCATAGTCTAGGCGACCATTTTAGGGTGCATACATTTTCCCTTCTTTGATTAATGTGTGATCTTTATGGGAAAACATGTAGTCAAAGAATGCAGTTGAAGTGTGAGATCGATTTGGGATCACAAAACAACCCAGACGTGTGATTGACGGACGGGAACACAACAGGACAAAGATAAGCTGTTTGAAAAAGGCAAAGTCAACACCGCTATAAATAGGTAATTGACATGTCCAAGATAAGAATCTAAATCAAGGTTTCCCCAAGAAAAGCAATTGATAGGACTGATAAAGATGAATCAAGGATTAAATTTTGATAGGTACTGCCCCCTCATGATCGAAATCAAAATGAGATAGAGGAGAAACAACAAATTGATAAATTTGTTCAAATCAAACTAAAAATAAGGTTTTTGATGTAAGATGAAAGATATAAGGATCACAGAACCAAAGTAGATCATTAAGCATGAAATATTATGCCCCAAGGTCGAATTAGAAGAAAAGAAGTGGGGTGAAAGCGAATAAAAGATAGAAGTTTGGAAGAGATGGAAATAAATGGAGAGAAGAAAGAGAATTTTCCAAAGAGAGAGAATGCCCCAAAATCAATCAACTGTTTAAGATAGAAAATTTTGATTTAGATCACAAAAGAAGATAAGGAAATGAAGATGAGAATGTGATCACAGTTGATTAAAATTCTGCAAGAAAGATGAAGGAAACACCCCCACAAACTCATAATGCAGCCTAAAAATGCAAACTAACATGAGGTATAACAATGAAAGCTACATGAAAATGCAAAGGTGTACTTGCAATAGAGAAAATGTAACATAGGACTTTGTGTTCATCATTCATGAGATAATGTTAAGGAACTTATTTTCATCATTGGGCCATTATTAACGGACATTGGAAAATCACACAATCATCACTAGTCACAAGTGCAACTATGAAGATATGAATGCGATTTATATCAGATTAGAATGTGGAAAGATTCTAACATAAGCATCAAAGACATAAAGGTCAAGATAACTTCACTGTTAGCTTACCCAATTTAATGCAGCAAAACCATACTCGCATCAAGGCATAGAGGCCAGGATGACCAGAAGAACGGTTGTGCAAAAATAGTCAAGGATGAAGCCTCAAATTTTCTAAGTGTGTCAAGAGAACAACAAGAGACACTCAAGATTTTCAAGACCACACCCACAAGTAGAAAGAAAATAAAAACATGCCCCAAGCCCTCTAGCTATGCATCATAGAGATACTTATTAGACAAGGACACTCAATGAAAAATCAATAACAGTTAGCGCACAAAGAAAATATCACGACATAGCTCAAGCATTAAGTGTTGTGT
This sequence comes from Thuja plicata, assembly GCA_018584345.1. Lineage (NCBI taxonomy): Eukaryota > Viridiplantae > Streptophyta > Pinopsida > Cupressales > Cupressaceae > Thuja > Thuja plicata. The sequence goes on from MU226100.1 coordinate 769,866, forward strand.
TTAAAAATTTAAGTGTGTTAACTGATACTAAGTTTTGAGGATAAGGATCAAATGCTTGCAAGCAGGCAAGACCACATGACAAAACTAGGTAAGACCAAACTGATAAGTCTTGAAAAACACTTGATGTCAGGGGTTGTGTTTGAAAACACAGTTGGAGTGGTGTTGAAAAACATCGTTTGTGAGGTGTCCTAAAGACTAACACATCCAAGAGACTGAAGCTAACACAGTTATGCCCCCTAGACAAAGACAAAGACCAATTCTAGACCGAGGCAACAAGGACAAGGCATGATGGAGAAAGGCTAAGTGTCGAGGACTCGCGCTAAGAAACAGGGGTGCAAAGGCCTCAAGTAGCGCTCGTTTTCAGGTTTTCACCACTTGGATTTTATTTTTTAATTTTTTCAATTTTTTAATTTTTTCTTCTTTTTTTCAAGACTTATATAAATTTTTTTGAATTTTTTCTACCAAGGAGGCTGTTTCCAGGTTTTCACCAAGGCACTTTTTTCTATTTTTTTGAATTTTTTGAATTTTTTTGAATTTTTTTGTATTTTTGGAATATATAATTTTTTTTGGAGATACATCAAAGCACCTATTGCTAGGTTTTCACTAAGATGATCATTTTTTCAGGATATTTTCTGATTTTTAGAATTTTTTGACAATATATCATTTTTTGAATTTTTTTAGGATCAATAAGTATGTACGAAGGATGCCCCCAAATAGAATGCACATCATGGATATAAATTATTCAGCTGCAAGACATTGATAGGATCAGGGAGCTGCTCTGCCTCTGCTGTAGATAGTAAATACACACCTGACCCAAAAGTTTCTGTAATAATGTAAGGTCCAAGCCAATTAGGTTCAAATTTTCCCTTTTGATCTCTATTCTATTGATTCTTGGGATTTTCACGCAGGACAAGATCTCCCACTTGGAATTCTCTAGGGTGAACCTTTTTGTTGAAGGCTTTGGACATGCAATTTTGATAAACCCTCATATGGTCAAGTAAAGCTTAACATTTCTCATCTATAAGTTCTAACTCTTGAAGTCTCATGGCGCGGTAGTCTTCATCTGTAACTAGACCTTTGAGGGAAACTCTAAGTGAAGGAATCTCAACCTCTAAAGGTAACATTGCTTCAGCGCTATATGCAAGGGAAAAAGGAGTAGCCCCAGTAGGAGTACAAATACTCATTCTATAGGCCCATAAATCCAGATTTATTTGTAAGTGCCAATCTCTACCACTTTTATAGATTGTTCTATGCAAGATTTTAAGAATGGTTTTGTTTGATGCCTCTTCTTGACCATTTCCTTGTGGGAAGTAAATGGAGGACCAATGTTGTTTAATCTTGAATTTCTTGCAGATTTGTTTAAGGTAGTTATTTTTAAACTAGTCTTCGTTGTTAGTGATAATCTTGAAAGGCACTCCATATTGACAGATGATATGGTTAGAAATGAATAGAGAGACTGTCTTGCCTGAGGCAACAGAAAGTGGGACAACTTCTACCCATTTAGTGAAGTAATCAGTAGAAGTGATAATAAAATTGTGTCCACCTGATGAGTTGGGATGAATCTGCCCAGCAAGATCAAAGGCCCAGTGCTAAAATGGCCAATGAGATATAGAAGGAATGAGCTCCCTGCCTGGAGCATGTATTAGGTTACCATGTTTTTGACACTTTTCACATGACTAGATACTGCATCAATTTGCATAGTAGGCCAATAGTACCCTGCCCTAAGCAACCTTCAGGCCATGGAAAGACCATTGGAATGTCCCCCATAGATGCCCTCATGAATTTCAACTAATGCTTGGTTAGATTCTTCCTTTTCTAAGCATCTAAGAAGTGTTCCATCTAGACCCCTCCTATACAAATAACCAGTGATAAGGGAATGGCGAGAGGCATTTCAGGTAAGATTTATGCATTCAGATCGGTTAAAGGTTTTAGGTATAATGCCATCATGAAGGTACAAGTAAATGACACCATAGCTAGATGACTCACGACCAACAAGGGTACAAATGACATGGCTTTCTTGGGAGTCATAGATAGGGTTATGTAGCTCTTCCACCAGGAATTCAAATTTGGATTCATGTTGATCTAATTGAAGGAGTGAAGCAAGTGTAGCCATAGCGTTAGCTGCTTTATTTTTTGCTCTAGGGATTTACTGAAATGTGACAAATGTGAAATAGCATTTCAAGGAATCAACCGTTTGCTTGTAAGGTACCATTTTCTAATGTTTTGTTTGATATTCATCATTAACTTGGTTTATTATCAGCTATGAATCCCCATAGATGTGTAACTCTGTGATTCTCCATTCTATGGCCATCTTAAGTCCATTTGTTAAAGCTTCATACTCAACAATGTTGTTTGTACATGGGAAAAATAATTTATAAGACTTAGGGATTGTGTACCCAAGAGGAGAAACAAATAAAACACCATCTCCTGAACCATTTTGCATAAAGGATCCATCAAAGAACATCTTCCATGTTATTTCAGTCATATACATGAGGTGCTCATCTGGGAAGTCAACTTGAATAGGTGCATTATCTTGTATTGGAAAATTAGCCAATTGATCTGCTATGGATTTTCCTTTGATTTATTTACGCTTAATGTACTCTATGTCAAACTCTGAAAGGATCATCATCCATTAAGCGAGTCTACCTGTGAGGAATGCCTTAGAAAATATTTGAGTGGATCTATTTTTTCTATGAGGTGTATAGTGTGTGCAAGCATGTAATGTCACACCTTTTGGGAAGAAAACACATCTGCAAGGCAATATTTCTCAATGCTGGTGTAGTTAACCTCATATGAAACAAGAGTGCGGCTAATACAGTATATTTCTCTTTCTTTCCCATTTTCATCAAGTTGGGCTAGTAATGCCCCCAAGGAAGATTTTGTCACTGAAATGTATAGAATAAGTGGTTTCCCTAGGAGAGGAGGCATTAAAATGGGAGGATTTTCCAAGTACTTCTTTATTTGATCTATACTCTTTTGACAATCCTCATTCCAAACACATTTGACTCCTTTGTGTAAGTTCTTGTTGAAGGGTTGAGCTCTATCCACCAATAGTGAAATAAATCTCCTTATAGATTGAAGACATCCTTGAAGACTCCTCATTGTACTAATGTTTCTAGGAGGTGGCATATCTATGATTGCTTGGACTTTTTCAGGGTCTACCTCTATTCCTTTTGTTGAAATGATGAAGCCAAGTAGTTTTCTGGAGGTGACTCCAAATGCACACTTTTTAGGATTTAACCTTAGTTGAAATTGTTCCATGCAATCTATAATGACTTCTAAATCATCTAAGTGTGTATCTCTTTCTTTAGAATTGGCCACAGTGTCATCCACATAATCTTCCATGTTTTTATGCATAATGTCATGAAAAATGGTTGTCATAGCTCGTTGATAGGTGGCTCCTGCATTTTTTAATCCAAAAGGAATAACGTTCCAATAATAGGTACCCCATGCACAAGTGAATGCAATATTTTCTTGATCTTCAGGAGCTATCTTAATCTGATTGTATCCAGAAAAACCATCCATCAAGGAATAAATATCATAACCCACAGTCATATCCACTATCATGTCTATATTGGTAAGTGGAAAGTCATTCTTTGGGCATGCTCTATTGACATATCTAAAATCTATGCAAACTCAAATGGATTTTTCATGTTTGGAAATTGGTACAATGTCTAATATCCATTTAGCATTGGCGATAGATCTTATGAATCTTGCACTAAGGAGTTTCCCCAATTCTGCTTTGACTAGGAGAGATATGTGAGGATGCATATTTCTCAATTTTTATTTAACTTGTTTGACAGCTGGAGCTATGGACAAGTGATGCATGATAAGATAAATGTACAACCCTAACATATTTGAATAAGTCCACGCAAATTTGATCTTCTTTTTTTTAAGAGCTTAGTGCAAGCTTCTTTTTCTTGAGGTGAGAAGGACTCAACCAAGTGCACTGCTTGTGTTGGTTCAATAAGCACTGAAGATCTATCTTTAAAGTAGTTAGGAAGACGGTCATGTACCTCATCCTTAGGCACCTCAAAGAGGTTTTCACCTTTGTATACGTCATTTATTTTTACTTTTTTTGGTTCTGACACCGCCACACAGTGGTTTTTTCCATCAGAACTCCTATTATTTTTATTTTTATTTTCTTTTTATTTTGTGACTAAGGTACTTGATGTCTTGTTCTGTCATGTTGGTAGCTAGTTCACTGGTGGAAGAGACTATGGGTTCAATGGCATTTAGGTAATAGGCTATCTCATAATCATTTTGAAATGTTAAGAGCTCAGGTTCTTGATAGCGTTGGGACCAATCAATGAGGTTGGGATGAACAAGAGGCAATTCAATGACTAGTTCAAGGTTATAGATGTGAATGATATTATCATTGGTTACCAAAGACTCAGATTCCGTCAAGTATCCTTCTAAGCTACCCAAATTAGGATTCGTCCTAACAAGAAAAGAATCATCCACTAAGGCAACACATTGGTTCAAATCCTCTAATCCTACACGTGACTCATTGGCTACTTTGGGTTGAGAACTATAAGTGTGGATAACATCAATATCTCTATCAACTATGGAGGACTCAAAAAATGAGCCCCATTCATACTCATATGAACTTGTGTTTGAACTGTGACTAGGATGTTTACACCATGAAGGTTTGGGACATCTTGAGGTGGAAGCTCTAGTTTTATCAAGAGTAACTCCTTCTCTTTCCATTAAATGAACAAGATTCTTTCATTGACATTCTCTGAAAGGATCTTCTATATCTGATTCATCTTGTTCTAAAGTTTCAACTGACAAATGAGTGACCGAAACATCTGAATCTCCCCAAAGGAGATTAGTGGAAGGGACCCAATATTTACATATGTCTTGCTGATTTGTCAAATTAGGTACATATTCTGGCTCATCTTCACTATTTGACTTATCTAGGATAGGAATAGTGTGTTTTTTGTGATTTGCAAAGCCTAGGCCAACCGGCTTCTTAGACTTGCATCCAAAAAGAGCATGATCAAGAGGTTCGGCTCTAGTATCCAATCTGTGATTAAGAGGGCCATGTCCAGGATAGCTCATCTATCTCACAAAAGTATACCCTCATCCATAAGACTTAGGAGAGGGAGTGAAGTTCTCATTGTGCATATATTTCTCTTCTCTATAGATCCAGTCTCTAACAAATGTCTCTTCTTTCTCATCTTGGATAGGCACTGAGGACTCTACAAATGTGCCAAATAAAGTCATAGCTGAAGAGGAAGGTTTCTTTTCTTGTGAAGGCTTTCCATAAGACTGAGGAAAAATTGGTAATGTTGTGAGGGAGTTGAGCTGATACCCCCCCATGCCAAGGTCTATCAACTTAAGCTTGTCTTTACATTCAACTAAGGTTTCATTAAAATATTCTACTTCTCTATTGAGGGGAACATGGGTTCCTGCTGAAATGGAATTGACAGATAAAGTGTTATCCCGAGGTATACAAATCTTTATTCCATTGTAGGGGAACTTAACACACTGATGGTAAGTAGATGGTACTGCTTGCATATCATGAATCCATGGTCTACCAAGTATGGTATTATACACAAGGGGTCCAACGTCAACTATTTGAGATAAAATACCTTTTTCAACAGGGCCAATCCTAACAGGAAGGACGACCAACCCCTTAGAACTTATTTCTACCTCATCATAGGCTTTGATAGTAATCCTTCTTTTGGTATATATGAATTTCTTAGAATAACCCAATTCTTTCAAAAGATTAAAGGAACAAATATTAAGCCCAACACCCCCATCTATCAACACATGCCTGACACTAGTTCTGTGGATCACGACCTCAATTCGAAGGGAAAGATTGTGTGGGTGGCTCTAGGATTTGTCATCATCCTCCAAAAATGTAAGGTAATGAGGGCTAGCAATGTGGTTAACCATGTTCTAGAATTGATCAACATCTAAGTTGTTGGGGACATTTTCTGTGTGCAAAGCATCCTCAAGGACTTTCTTATGTCTCAAGGACAACTCTAAGAGCTCAAAGATCAAAATTTGAACTGGGGTTCTCTGCAACTGATTAACAAGACTATACCTTGACTTAGGATCGACAACTGGTTTTAAGGTGACATTCTTGGATGTCACTTGCTTATGTTTACTTGGTTGACTTGAATTGGGTCCTCTAATGACAATGGGACCTTGAATTCGTGTGACAACATTAAGAGTTTGCGATGACACTTTAGAGTTAGGACCCCTTAGAACCACAACAGGTTCTTCAACAAAGATAGGAGGAGAGTCCATGTCTAGATCATAACCATAGGGATCTTTACACCTCATCATGTTGACATTTTATTCTACAAAATCAAGCATATTGATAGTATTCTCCGCATCTGTGTAAGTGTAATTGATCTCAACCTTTCCATTCTTAGCTTTAGAGGTTTCCCCCTTCTCATATTTTGGAAACGGTTCCTTGAATGCCTTATGATCGGCGTTGGTGTTCAATCCATCTATCTTAAGTTGGCCATTCTCAATGAGATCTTGAATAAGATGCTTGAGTTTGTAGCAATTTTCAATGTCATGTCTAATACCATTGTGAAACTTGCAAAAGGCCTTCTCATCCCACCAATGTGTCTTAACACCAGGTATATAATGCTTTGTAGGATCTTGAGGATGTGCAAGGTAGTTGGCGATAAGTGTTTTCAAGACATCCTCATACGAGTCACCAAGTTTTGAAGATTGACGCCTCTCTTTCTTAGGCCTATCTTGGTATCTCGGTTTGTTCTCTTGTTGATTAGATGTATTGAGATTCATGGCTGAAAAACACTATAAAAGTGGAGCACATTTTTATCTTTAGGTTGGGAGGAGTCCACAACTCCATCATTGAACACTTGTTTGTTCCTATTCCAATGTGAGTTCTCCCCTTTATCCTTGTTAGGGTTGTTATTTTGACCATTGTTGCTATTGTTTCCATATTTGGTCAAAATTCCTTGTTCTTTCAAAATATCCTCAATCCTACATGTGGTTTCAACCATGGTGTCAAAGGAATCAAAAACCATCTTCCTAACTTCATACCACATTTCGAGAACCAAGTTGTTAACAAGGATGTCAATATTTTCATTTTTAGGAATAGTTCTAGAGTAGCAAGAGAATTATCATCTCCACCTTTGCAAGAAAGTGACAAAGGATTCCCCTTGACTTTTCTTTAAATTGCATAAGTCCAACATGGTGATAGATCTTGAAATATTGTATGCAAAGTGTTGAACAAATATGTGAACAAGCTCTTTGAAAGTCTTAACAGGGGGAGTTATGTTGGTGAACCATTCCATTGCTTAACCCTTAAGACTCCTTGGGAACAATCTCATGAGGTATGAGTCATCTTGATGGAACTCAAAACTTGTGGTATAAAACTGGTGCACATGATCATGTGGATCTCAATTCCCATCATATTTGTCATATTGAGGAATTTCAACCTTTCTAGGGAACTCTTACATGTTAATACTTTTGTCAAAAAGATTAGGACAAATTGAATCTAGTGAGAATGAATTCTTGGGTGCTAACATCTTCTCCATCATGTTCTTAAGTTGTTTGATTTCCTCTTCTTGAGATGGACCTTGCTTAATATTTTTGTCCACATCAAAGTTGTAAGGGACTCTAGCACCCTTGTTGATTAAACTCTCTAGGAAATTATCATTTTTTTTCTCTAAATATTTCTCTACATACTGTTGGAAAAGTGGCTCTTGTTGCATTTTCATGAAGTCCTGGGAGGTGAGATCAAAACTTGAGCTAGTACCCACATATTGTGAACCATGATAAGCATGTTGTGAAGGTTGTCTTGAGTTCCTAGGAGGTGTTTTTCTCCTATAATGATCATGTCTTGAGGCCCTTCTTCCTTTAGGGCTAGGAGATCATGATGGATTTCTTGAATGTATCCCACTTCATGGAGTCTTAGGAGGATTGGATGGAGGAGGGTTGTTTCCACCACTAACACGCATCTTGTTGAATTGATCATTGAGTTTCTGAGCCAAGAGCCTATCTTGCCCTTCTTGGAAGGCTTTCTTTTCTATTTCCACCAAAGTTTGTCTTTCCAATTCTAGGAGTCTAAATTTCTCTTCCTTTTCAGCTTGTTCATCTAGGAAGGCTTTCTTTTCAAGCTCAATCCTCTTAAGTCTTTCACTCATGTATCTTGAAGATGTTTTGAGCGGTGAACTTGGTCTTGAATTTCTAAACAAGTTGTTGGTATAGGTTGCATTAACACGAGTGTCATAAAGTTCATCTCCTTGGTTCTCATGTTGTGATAAATCATCTTGATAAGATTTCCTCTTACCTCTCTCAGCCCTTTGGTGTGCATCAAGATATCTAGTTGAGATAAGGGGTGAGACTGGGCGACTGTGACGAGAGGAACCACCAAATGAAATAACATCTCTATGCTTTGCAAATATGTCATCAAGGTATTTATCCATGTCTTCCCTCTCTCTCTAAGTCATTGTGTAACTCATATCCTTAGAAGAGTGAGAAGATGCTAAGGGGGTACCCAACTCACTAAGGTGACTCTTGGAATCAAGCCACACTTCCGAGTTGTTCCTAGGTGATTGATCAAATATGGGTTCTTTTCCCTTACTATTTTGGTGAGTTTGAACTAAGGGTAATTGGTTAAAGACCACTTGAGGTTGTTTTCCTTGATTTACTTGATATCTTGTTGTAACTGGCATGAAAGAAAAGGTACTAGGTGATAGAATGACCCTAAGAAACGTTGGTACCAAACTAGGATAGTAAAAGCACTCACTTGTCCAAAAGAGAGGTGATAAGGTAGAATTTTGCAAGAGGCATAAACCAACACTGCCATAGAGGTGCCCACTGAATGGGTGAATACACTAACACATATGGATTAGGAGGATGATTTACCCAAGTTATATTGATTGAATTTGAATTTGTATGGAAGTGAATGGACAAGAGACTACTAAAACTCTCCAAGTTTGTTATCAAAGGATCTAAAGGTTTATCTTCTCAAAAAGGATAGTTTCTAGCTCACCAACTCTAAGAAAGGTCACTTGTGAAACCAAAGATTACTACTTCAAGAGGTCAAAACACAAGAATCCAAAGTGTAAACAAGCTTCTAATAGCAGGGTAAGTGACCTAATCTGATCTGGATCAACCCAGGAAGACTGAAAATGATAGGATAGCAAAAATGAGCAAGTTGATAGTTTGACACTTAAGAATGCAAATTTTTTGATCATTTTGGTGTTTGTCTTAATGTTTGGGTGTATGTTTTGATCTTTCACTCACGCAAGACACATCAAACAAATTGTTTGTTTTAAAAGAAATAGTCACATCACAACCTAGGTAAGCCAGGACAATATCTGTTGAATTCCCACTTGAACCGAAGTTCATCCACACTTACTCATGGCAGACAACTTAAAAGCTTGGAGGCACGAGATCCTCCTTATATGTACACTCACTTCTCAGGCACACCAATCTTTGAATCCTAAGGGAATCACTTCCCAAAGGACTGTTGTCTCTACTAAGAGCCATAAAAATGTGAGATGTCTTAGTCAGTCTCTGACCTTCCGCACCAATAGATAGAGGGTTTTTGGTCACTAAAACAAAGTTTGTAGTCAAGTCATCCATTCAAGTGGTTGTGATCAAGTCATTTTCCCAATTAAGGGTGCTCTCTCAATGCTTTCAAAGAAAGGTTTTCACCTTAACAATGTAGGGACTTTAACACACCACTAGGGTACTAGAGGATATTTTGGTGGCCACAATGAATTCACACCTGTCCACTATGAGACTAATCACAATGGAATTTTTTATATACCAGTTCAGAAGGGCTTGGCTTTAGCCTGTTACCGGTTGGGAAATCCACTCTCACTAGCTTTATTAAAGCACTTAGGAGGTAGCCACACAAAAATAATTATATGATTTTCTCTTACATGCAAGATCCACAAAGGCAAGGGGAGAGGATACATTCATATAATTCTTAGGATTACAATCTAAAAGACACTTCAAACACATAAGAAAATGACAATAATGTTTTTGGATTTATGATCATCCCAAAAGGGCGAGAGCATAGTTTCCTAACATTATTTCCATTCCTAAAAATACCAAATAGAAGTTCATTTTAGAATTCTTGTATGTGGGTTCCTATTTTAATAAAACAAAACAAAATGAAAGCACAATATTTAGCACACTATCGATCAAGGCAACCTACAAGATGATTCGTTAGTAGTGTCTGTTTGAGTCTTCTTTTTCAACGTCCTACAAACCACTGTTAGGCTATAATCAAAGATAAACATCAAGAACAATAAAGCCAAATATTGGTTAGCATTAGAAAAATCATAAAATTAGAAATCTGATTGTATATTAAGAAATTAGATGAAAATCACGCACTTTCAAAAAAATTGCACTAAAAAATGTTACCGTATGAGCCCATACAAGGCTTCAGAAGCTGCAAAATAGAGGATTAGATAGGTACAGTGATGAAAACCTACAATTTCTAATAAATTTGTGACTCAAATTTAGAAACTAAGAAAAACCTAGAAATCTTCAGACAATTCTACCCAAAATAATAAAAAAATTGCACTCAATTTGGACCTAAAATGAGCAAGATATGATCGTTTGATGTTAGATTGCAATTTCAAAAACTCCAATGGTGAAGGCAAAGAATTTTCAAACCCTGCTGATGTCAGCATACTGCGGCATTAAAATTGACGGGTTGGGGGCCGTCACAGAAGGCCTAGATTTTGACGATCATATGGCCATCAAATTTAACATAGTAAAAAAAATTGATTTTTGATTTTTTATGTTTGATTTTTTTTTCAGTTTTTTTTTTCAAAAATCTGCCTCAGGCTGCGTGCAGAGATGATCCAAAATTTGCCTCAATTTCTGTGCAAACTTGTTTGGGCAAAAATATTTGCCACAAATTTGACTTTCGTCAAATATGGGCAAGTTTATAGTCATTTTCACCTGAAACGGCCATCCAGACGCGATGGTGGGGTCAGATTTGGCTCAAAATGAGAGCTTTAAAGACACTGAGAGAATAATAGACAGAAGATAGAAGGAATTTTTGAATGTGATGATAGAAATAGATGTTTTGCCCCACGGTGGGCGCTAAAAATGTGTCACACTTCTATGAGTCATTATATTCAAGATTGCTCAAGAATGAGGTCTCAAATGGCGACTCATAGCTCTCTATTAATGGAGTGCAAGGGTTTGTAATGGAGGCCCTCAGATTGACCTAGTTTGTGTCCCTGCAAGTACACCATTAAATGAGAGATTCAAAGAGGAAAAACAAGAATGCTGGTCTCCATGATCATCAAGTATGCATGCAAATGAAAGCTATTCTATATGATAACAATGCAAGAAAGGAAATTAATCTATATGATGACAATGCATGATTATTCTATGAAAGGAAATACAAATGCAAGATTAATCTATGAAAGGACACATGAATCTAATCTAATATGCAAGTGCAAAATTAATCTAAATGGATTGCCATGGGGCATGAAAGAAGAAGACAAGAAGAGAGAAGTTGCAATATCCAAGCTCAAGTGCTCAAATTCTCCTCCAAAATTGCTCTCCAAACCTGCAGCATAACAATAACATACAAATTCTATATCTGATCCAATTTTGATCCCTCCAAAATGAGGAGAGGGCTCCTTATAAAGGAAAGTGTGGAGAGGAATGTATCCTCAAGAGCAATGTGGGATAAATCCCTAAAAAGGCAAGAGGAAAAAATCCCACCACTTAGAAATATGTGTGGAGAAAAAAGAGTTTTATTTATTTCCTTTTTTTTCTCAAAAAGAGAGCTTTAAGTGGGGATTTTATTTATTTAATTAAAGAAGGATTTTCTTTCAATTAAATAAGATTATTTTATTTTATTAAAATAGAGATTTTAATTAAATAAGATAATATTATTTAATTAAAAAAGAGATTTTAATAAAATAAGATAAGATCATTTAATTAAAAGATTTATTTTAATTAAATAAGATTATTGATGAAATGATCAAACCTTAGGAAATATTGAAATAATTGAATTAATTACGATTTGATCAAGGAAATTGATTTAAATTGAAAATGTTGCAAAGTATTGATTCAGGAATTTGATAAATTGATAAATTTATAAATGGGGCCCATAGTCTAGGCGACCATTTTAGGGTGCATACATGGCTCTCTCTCTCTCTCTCTCTCTCTCTCTCTCTCTCTCTTATATGATATATGAATGTTGTACTTAAATTTTTTGTATTTTTTATATGATGTTTATTGATGCAATTAAATTTAATTGACCTTGATATAGTGTATCCAGTACTCCCTAGTATGGATGAATTATTTTTTAGGCCATACAATAGTGTTGGCTCTTAATTTTATGTAAATTTTATCTTTCTAGGAAAACTTGTGCATTCATTTGTTTCCCCTTCACATATGTACCTATTTATGTGCATATGTTCAAATATCCTACAAATTTATCCCTTTTTCCTATGCATTTATTATTAGTAATTGTATTTTGTGAGTGTATTTCTACACATTTAAAACAAAGAGAATTTCCTTGAAGTGTGTGTAGAAATGAATGTTAGAGTTGGATTCCCTGTATTCTCAAGATAAATTTCATATATTTAATTATTGTTTTATATTTTAATTTGACCTAGTTTAACTTACTTTTTATTTGGGTTTAAAATGAACCTAGTGGAATTAGTTTTTGAGGATCGATTTAGTCCCCTCCTTGGGAGGTTGTGTGTCTTTGAATGACTTGGTTCCTTAAATTTTGTATCATGTTGTTCAGGATTTCAATATGTAAACATGGAACATGAACATGCTATTCCAGTTGATTTTTCTATTAGGAACGCTTGGAACTACCTGTAAGACCTCCACATACAATCATGTGATGATCATTGAATGTTTCCTTAATTACTTTGCAATGGTGTTTTGATGATGCAATTATGTCATTGATGTTATTCTTATTGTCAAAAAATTATTCGTGCATATTTGAACCTTTGTTCTTAGGGTTCCTTTGTGGGGCCTTACATCTAGTATTGTATATGGTGAAATGGTGATCAATGGTAGACCACCAAGTCATGCATGTACATTGGAAAGGGGTCCTAAAGTGTAACCCCTTTAGACTAAATATGATTAGAACAAACCAATTAATTGAAGGGGTGCTAATGCATGATATAGTCTTGGAGGAAGGTGTAATTTTAGGACTCTTTCTATTTATATAGGAATAATATGATAGAAATATAGATATATATCCAAGTAAAGTAAAAAAATACTCATGAAATGATAAACAACAAGATATCAGATATATTGTATCAAAGTAAGTGCTAAAAAGGAAGAAGGATGGTGAAGAACTCACCTTGAAGGCTAGTAAAGGAAGAAATTTTAGATCTAGAAAAGCATTGTCAGACTATACCATCACTGGAAATGGTCTTAGATCTGGGGCTCTAAAGACTGAATCTGTTAACTGTGAAAATCTTAAAATTATAGGTACAGGTTGACTTTCTAGGTATAGGCCAACTTTCTTGGTATAGGTCAAACTAGGTTTGACCTATATCTGTGAGGGATAAAACTAAAGGTCTTAGGACATTGACTGATATTGTATCCTTGAATCTGCACATCTAAATTTGAAACTTAGCAAATTTGCACCTACATACAAGAAATAGGAAATTTTTTGGGGGAAAGGGGCTTTATCTTTTCAATCCCTTGTATAGGAATTAACCTTGAAATGAAATAAGTAAAGCATGTAAAACAAGATAAATGTAAATGTTCACCTTACTTGTCAAACCCTTATGGATGGATATAGATCTTCTATATCCATAAAGATGTATACTTGCTTGATTGAATGTTGATAGAAGGTATGATATCTTCACTAATGCAATAGATCTACACTTTCCAAATCATAGATCATGGATGTATGTATTCTTGATATGTTTGAATGTAAAAGGAAAGGAATGAAGAATGGATATGGATCCTCTTGCTTAATTGGGGATTCCTCCACTAATCCATCATGAGAGAGAAATTCACACAATCAATGGAAGAATGTTTTTGGAATGGATCAATGGAAGATAGCCTTCAAATCTTGGAGCCAAATATTTTCTTTGCTTGCTAAAAATCACCAAAAATATCTTGAATGCACCTTGGACTTGATTTCTTACAAGTATATAATGGATTTCATGAATCATAGGCATGTAATGGATTGTAAAATGAATGGGAGAGGCCTCCTTTTATAGTGATTTCGGATTCCAAATTCATGAAGGTCAACCTCACTAGGCGGTAAAATGAAAATAATTTGCATCGGGCCCAAATCCCACCAAAATTCAACTCCCAAGGTATAGGTTGAAAGTGGTTCAACCTATACCTAAAAGGGTATATTTCAAGGCAAACTTTACGGGGTTCGAGAAGTATTAAGAGGCTCAAGGAATAACAGAGAGATAAGAAGGAAAATCAAGAATAAATGCATCCAGAATTGAGTATAACACTAAAATAGGTCCCAATAGGTCCTAGAGATTACAAATTAATGGGTGCTAAATTTTTCAGACCATACATTTAGCCCCCACTTTAGTGGGAGTATGAGGAAATCTCATGATCACAATAAAGTGGATCAAATGAATAAGATGATCTCACCAAGGTTAAGGAGACAAGGAAACATCAAGCCCCCAAGTGACTTAAGTCCTCATCAAATCCAAAACTGAGAGAGAGAGAGAGAGAGAGAGAGAGAGAGAGTACCTTTGCCCTAGTAAGATTGTATGCCTTACTATGAAACACATAAAGAAAGAAAATTGTGACCATCATGCCTAGTAAGATTGTATGTCTTACTTCATACCACACAAAATAACCATAAAAGATGGAATTAAAAGTTAAATTACATTATATTCCATTCTAGTAAATCCATTTAGGATCTGTCCTTAAAGATTGTATGTCAATAAGGGATCCAAAAAAGAGAGATTTGTCCTTAAGGATTTTATGTCCACAAGGGATCGAAATAAAAAAAGGAGGGATATGTCCTTAAGGATTGTATGTCCATAAGGGATCAAAGAGAGAAGAAAGAAGGATCATTCCTTAAGTATTCTATGTCCATAAGGGATCCAAGATGTAAAGCATCATTGAAAAATTGTGTGTGTGCACGCGCAAAATGTGAATGGAGTACATGCCCCCATGTTAAAGCTATTACAAATGCCTTAATGGTAGCAATGGATTTAAAAAAGAATACATGTATCAAATAGAAATGTTTCCACTATGAAATACCCCCAAGAAAGGAAAAATTAAGGGAAATGAGAACATGACAATAGAGAGCACAAAAGGGATGTGCAAACTCTAGGGTTAGTAGGTCATATGATAACTCAATTATATCAGAATTATGTTAAAATTAACTATCATCATTCCCCAAAGGAAGTAGAACTGCAACACAAGGGAAGAAAGGCATGTAAGACTTATGAAGAAGGGTCTTTTTGGCCAGTATCACGGAGACCAAAAAGAATAGGTTCTACCATTTGTCATCATCCCAAGCAGACAATACAAAGGCACATTTACAAACAATGGCATGCATACAACATATCATTTAACAACATATAGAAGAAGTAAGATGAAAATAGAAGAATGATTAAAACATTTTGATTCCTTTATCACCTTGCACCAATGGAGCAACAAGGGTCATTTAAAGAAATATAAACAAAACATATAACAAGAAGCACATCACAGGGGAAAAACATCATGAAAAATAAGCAAAGAAAAGAAAATATCCAATGTGCAAGAGGAGCTAGTCAAGCATATCATCTGCCCCCCCCCCCCCCCCCCCCNTCTGCCCCCCCCCCCCCCATCTCGGTCTATAATGTTTAGAGAAGGTGGGAAACTTGCAAGAGGAGAAACATCAAGCATAGAATATGGAACAATATCCAAACAAGGACCTTGCTATGAATAGTGGTCACTATTTTTATCACAAGGAGTGATAGATAATTATTTTTGAATCATAGTTGGTAATTCATTATCAAGATCAATAGTCTCATACATATCATCATAATCACTAGGATGCTATCATTATGATTATCATAAACATCATCATCAAGAGTATCTTCTTCATACAGTTTAATTGTAATAGAATACAAGATATGAATAGAATTGTCATATTTATTTAATTTAACTTTGTTTAAATTTAATCCCTCCATAAGCTCAAGCATGGGTTGGTCAAATGAAAGTGAATTTTGAGGAGGGGTATGAGGTGAAGAAATGTTTTGAGAAATATGTTCATAGGCTCTGGAATGATTTTTGTGATGAATATCATGAGCATGAAGGTTACATTTGGTTTTGATAGATATTTGGTTTGGGATAGGATCAATTAACATTGGGTCATTTTCTTCTTTAGGAGGAAGTACTGAAGGAACCACACTAGCTTGAGAGGTTAAAGGAAGAGGATGTAGATAAGGAGGAAGAGGTACTATAGGAAGAAGTCCATGAATAGGATCATCCTTAGGTTTGTTAAGCTCACAAATATTTTGGATCTTAAGGGTTTAGTATGAGTGAAAAAGATAATCAGGAAAAAACTTAGTTGGTTGAGAAATAATTTTTTGGTCAACGGAGTCGCGGGGCACAGAAGGCTCGTAAAGACTATGATTAACATTCTTGATCTCTCCATTATGAGTAAATTTAAAAAATTTATGAATAGGAGAAACTATGAAATTCATGGAGGTAAGCCAAGGAAAACCAATTTTTACTTGAAATTGATCGGAAGTAGGAAAAATAGTGAAAGTAGTATCCAAGGTTTTACCAACAACTTCCACAGGAAAAGAAATGGAACCATAGGAAGGATAAAGGAAGCCATTGCAAGTTTGAATCAAGACATCAGATTTATCATAAAAATATTTATGCAATACTTTACTAAAAATATGCTCTTAAGTTATCACATTCACCATGCAAGAAGGAACAACAAGGGTACCACAAGAAGGAATACCATCAATCCTAGCAACAATGGAAGGAGGACCACAGGTGCCTTAATTATTTTAGAAATATCAAAAGTAATGTGAGACTGAGGTGGAGATTAAGGTTTAGATTGAGGTTGAGGTTGAACATGTTCAATTTTGGTTAACAATATGAGAAGCTTCATCAACTTTCTCTTTATAATCCATGTGTGTGGGAGAAGGTTGCACAATAGTATTGGTTGAATGAGATGGAAAAGGATTAGTGTATATTTTCAAATTCTGATTAGGAGGTGAAACTGATTCATTTCCAAGGTTAATATCAACATCTACAGTTATAGCATTAGAATCAATAAGGTCTTGAACCACATTTTTCAAGGAATAGCAATTTTTAGTATTATGACTAGGTTGACGATGAAATTGATAGAAATTTTTGGAATCAAAGAATCAGGATGGTGGTTTGGATGGGTCAATTGGTTTGATAGGAGGAAGTTTAATCATGATTTCATTCATTAAATTCAACATTACATTATGTAAAGATTCAAAAATTGTACTAAATTATGAGTGGGTCTAAAAATAGAGGACAAAGGAGCCACACCTTTGGATGTTGTTGTCACTTGATTATCAACTATGTTGGATGACTTGTTGATCTTGAGGTAGTTATTAGTCTTCTTGAATTTGTTGAAATTGGATGTGGCATCACTCTTATCAATGAAAAAAGGAGCCATTGGAGTGTATCTCTCAAATTGACTCACTTGAAGTTGATAATGATGAATCACTACACACAATTTTGAAAAGGAAGAGAACTCAGTAAGGAGTATCTTATCTCTGATGTAATTTTGTAAATTAGTAATAAAAATATGTTGAATATCAACATCAAGCACATGATAAGAAACATGAGCATGCAAATGCTTAAATATACCAATAAAGTGACTAAATTTTTCTTTAACACTTTGTTTGCAATGCATAAAATTAGTCAAAGAAATTTGAGGACCAATATTGTTTTGAAATTGTTGAATGAAAGAATTAGCAATATTATGGAAGGAATCAATGGAATAAGGAGGAAAATAAAATACCATTGCAAAGGTTTTTCTCGAAAGGTTCTAGTAAACAACTTAGTCAAGAACCTATAGTTGTGAGAAAAATCACTACACAAGGTTTGAAAAGTTTTAACATGAGTAACACCATCACCCTTACCATTATAAGTCTCAATATGAGGAATATCAATACTTTGTGGGATAACAGCTCAGATAATATCCATGGACAAAGGACTAGAAATATCACGTGTGAATTTTGAACTTGGATTTAGTCAAGGAAGCAAGTTATTTTTTCAAAGAAGACACGGTTTGAGATAAGTTATTAATGGTAGAATCAGTGGAAGAAATGATAGGAGGAGAAACATTGGAAATGTTAGGGATATTGTGTGAAATGGAGGGAATGTTGGAAGAAGCATGAAGCATGGTAGGAGAATTTTTGGAAATAGGTTTTGAATATGAAAAAGGAAAACTATGATAAGAAGGCATAAATGAAGGAATTGAAACAAATGGAACACTCGTAGGAATATAGGGAAGAATAAGATTGGAAGGACTCACATGTGTGGGGTTGGAAGATTGAATTGAAGTTGTGATAAGAGGTATAACATAAGTGGAAATAATAGGAATGGAAGTGGAGATGGGAAAAGAGGTTTCAACACTTGTAGTAGGTGGAACATAGCCTAATTCTTGAGCACATTCCATAAGAGGTTTTACATTGGAATTAATAAGATAGGAAATTCCAAGCATGAGGTTAATACCATGTTCATCATCATGAATGAGTTTATTTCAGATTTCTACAGTGGAAAGAGCTTCAGGATTATGAAGCTCTTGAGCTAACCAATGTTATAACTTATCAAATTCATGATTAAGATTTTGCACTTGAGTGGGAGGAACTGTTAATGCTTCATCTTCATGAGAAGAATGAGAATATTTATTTTCCATGATAGGATTGGTATCATTAGGATGCATTTTTGTTTCATCAAGATTCCTAGTAAAGAAGGGAGGTTTAGGATCAAAAGAACCCATGATTCTAACAATTTCTTCTAATCAGAATACTATAGATTGGACTCAATGTGATAAACCTCATACATAAAGGAATGAAAGGAAAGGAAGATGAAATTTGATTTGAAACAATGTAGCAAAGATGTAATGTAAATAGAGATGATCACAATGCATACAAATTAAAGCTAGCTATGTAATACAAATAAGAGCTAACTAGATGCATACAAAATGAAGATGTAAAAGAGATCACACAAACAAGATCTAACTATCTGATTAGAAAGTATAAAGCATGAAAGCGGCGGGTTCACCAAAATGTATATGGTGAAATGGTGATTAATGGTAGACCACCAAGTCATGCATGTACATTGGAAAGAGGTCCTAAAATGTAATCCCTTTGGAATAAATCTAATTAGCATAGCTCAAGTAAATGAAGGGTTGTTAATGCATGATCTAGTCTTTGAGGAAGGTGTCATTTTAGGACTCTTTCCATTTATGTAGGAATAATATGATAGAAATGTAGATATATGTGCAAGTAAAGTAAAGAAAAAACTCGTGCAATGATAAACAACAAGATATCAGATCTAGTGTATTAAATTAACTGCTCAAAAGGAATAAGGATGATGAAGAACTCTCCTTAAAGGCTAGTAGAGGAATAAATTTTAGATATGGAAAATAATTGTCAGACTGTATCAGTACGTGAAATTATCTCAGATTTGGGGCTCAAAAGACTGAATTTGCTACCTGTGAAAATCTTAAAATTATGGGTATGGGTCAAATTTTTGGGTATAGGTCTACTTTCTAGGTAGGTCGAACCATGTTCAACCTATACCTTTGAGGGATAAACTAAAGGTCTCAAGATAGAGACTAATATTGTATCCTTTGATCTACAAATTTGAATCTAAAACTCTATGAATTTGCACCTACATACAAGAAATGGGAAATTATTGGGGGGAAAGGGGATTTCCTTGATCAAGCCCCTGTATAGGAATTAAACTTGAAATGAAATAAGTAAAGCATGTAAAATAAGTTAAATGTAAATGTTCACCTTGATTGTCAAACCCTTGTGGATGGATACAGATCCACTATATCCACAAAGATGTATACTTTATTCAATGAATTTTGATAGAAGGTAGGATGTCTTCACTAATGCAATAGATCTACACTTGCCAATTCATAGATCATGTGTTAGGATTGGATAATACTAAGAGGGGGGGGGGGGGGAATCAGTATTATTGAAATTAATTAAATTCTTNTGTTAGGATTGGATAATACTAAGAGGGGGGGGGGGGTGAATCAGTATTATTGAAATTAATTAAATTCTTCAACCATTTAAACATTAACCATAAACTTTCAGTAATGAAAAGAACATAAGAAAATGATACATAACTCATAACACCATATTTTTTTGTGGAGGAAACCCTAGCCAAGGGAAAACCCTAGTGGGGATGATACCCACAAGCATGCACTAAAGTATAGTGTCCCTGTTAGGAGACCTATCCCTATTAGGAGATGAATATTACATAGTACATTTCCTTTTTAAAGGAATTACAACCTTGTTAAATGTTCACAACACCCTGTTAGGGGTCAACTAAGCATACAGCTCTACAATAGAATTCTATTATAAAATATTCTTAGTAATGAACAATAACAAGCATCTCTAATGCTTAGATGGTTCATGTTTATAACTCATCAATGATCTTTGTCATCCTCTTCTCTACAATTCACATCCTCCCTACAAGATAATACACATTCCTCTATATATGCTTTCACAAAAAGATCTTACATAAATATCTTTTTCTTTCACCAAGTTGGCTCTCAATGCAGATATTACATAGTCGGCTTCTAATACAAAATACATTTAATAAAGTAAACATTAAATGCATAGTCAACACTCTTGCATAGTCAAAGTATAGGTTATCATCAACTATAATCCAACTCCAATTTCCAGAAGTCCATGTCATACTCCCTTGATCATTGCTACTGTCTGACTGCTCTGTATTGTTGTTCTGCTGTAGTCTGTCTGTCTTCAATTATTTCTAACTCACTGTAGACATTACCAAAACCAAATATATCTTAGGTGGAGGTCACACATACCCCATACTATCTTCCTCTAAGCTTGCATGTCATAACTCATCAATCTCAATCTTCGATATCCAAAATAATTCTGTATCTCTTCTTCTATACTTAGTCAATTTCTGAATCAACAAAAATTATCTTTATAGGAATCAATCTGTAACCTAGATGTGTTTCCATAAATGAAAACCAAAAAGTGAATCACATTACACAAAATTGATCACTTTCCAACATCATGGATGTATGCATGCTTGATATGCTTTAATGGAAAAGGAGAGGAATGAAGACTGGATATGGATCCTCTTTCTTAATTGGTAATTCCTCCACTAATACATCATGAGAGATAAATTCAAACAATTAATCAAATAATTCCTTTGGAACAAATGAATAAAAGATAACCTTAAAACCTTGCAGCCAAATCCTTGCTTTGCTTGCTAGAAATCACCAAAAAAACTCTTAAATTCACCTTGGACTTGATTTCTTGCATGTATGTAATGGATGTCATTAATCATAAGCATGTAATGGATTACAAAATGAAGGGGGGAGGCCTCCTTATATAGTGATTTCAGAGTCCAAATTCATGAAGGTCGACCTCACTGGGTGGGAAAATGAAAATACTTTACATCGGGCATGAAACCCACCAAAATTCAACCCTTGAGGTATAGGTCAAAATTGGTTCAATATCTAGTATAGGTCAAACTAGGTTTGACCTATACTTGAAAGGGTAAATTTTGAGGCAGACTTTGTGAGGTTTAAGAATTATTAAAAGTCTCAAGGAAAAATGGAGAGATAAGCGGGAAATCAAGCATAAATACAACCAAAATTGAGATCACTAAAATGGGGCCCAATAGGTCCTAGAGCTTCCAAATTAATGGGTGAAATTTTTTTAGGACTATATAGGCATCAAATCTTATATTTATATGCTAGGAGCTCTGGTGTATATGCACACATTATGGTTGTTGTATTTGGTTTTGTTTGTTTTGATTCATCTTGATGTTGTTAGTTGTTCCCTCTTTCTTGATTTAGACTCATATTTTGTTATTAATGATCCTAATTCATATCATATTCTATTGCAAAGGATACCTCATGGAAGTAGGAATTGGGGGTGAGGTATAGGTCCTCATATTGGTAGATGAATAAATCCTTGACTAGATTAACATGATCATCAAGAGGAGGAAAAATAAGATGACCAAAGAGGTGATTAAAATAATGGAAATAGGGATCCTCATATTGTTGAGTTGTTACATGAACTTATCACATAGTTGGCACCTTTTCCTAAGTAATCTCAACATCACATCCATAAAACCATGGTCATCAGGAGAATAGGAGAGAGTGTGAGAATTCTCATACCCTACCCAGTTCTAGAGTAGAGCACATGAGAGATGAGACAATGGTGGACAAGGATTATATCTGTGTATGTCACATGAGAAACCTTATGTGGTCATGTCCACCCACCTTTAATGGATCAAGCATTGGTACAGAGGTTGAGACTTGGTTGTTAGATCTTGAGCATTACTTTTCTATGCATTTGTATATGATAAATGCTAGAGATCTGTGTGCCACTTTCCACCTTAGGGGTTTTTCATCTCCTTGATGGTGCATAAAGGAGTAGAAGCTTTAGATTGACATTTCTATTGTTTCTTAAAATATTTTTTAGGAACATTTTTGTGCATATTTTATTTCCTACCACATCCATTAGGTACGTGCAGATGAGTTTCATCACATTCACCAGGGGTCCATGACAATGGACCAATATGATCATATATTCTTAGAGATAAGGTAGTATGATAGTATTGTACATGGTGAGTCCTTGTTAGTTCAAAATTTTATTTAGGGCCTTAATGGTCATATTAGTAGGAATGTATGCATCCTCTAGTCTAGGAATTTTAAGGTAGTTGTAGAGAAGGTGAGATTGGAAGAGGATATTTTGTCCTTAGGACTTTGAGGTAAGTCTAGTATGCAGGTTAGAAGTAAACTACCTTCTATATTAGGTGCATAGGATATATATGTACAACCTTCAAGCTCTTCTATGGAATTCTACACCTTCTAGGATAGATAAACAGTAGCAACAAAGATATAGGAACTCCCAAGGTTCATTCTAGTAGTAGGACTCTGGTGGATTTTGGTAGCCTCCAGTCAAGACACCATGGCGATTCACATCCTAGGAAAATGTCTCATAGTTAGGCATCGAGGAGTGTACAAAAAGGTGGTTAGTAAAGCTCCAGTGGGGGTAGTTTCTTTTAGTCAAGTACACCTTATGTAGGTCATGGCAATAGTAGAGGAGGTTGTTTCTCTTGTGGATAGAAGGGTCACATAGTTGTGCATTATCCTCACAGGATAATTTTAGGACTGATTCAAAGGGATAATACTTCTAATTTTACAATTGGGGATGAAATTAAATCCTATAGAGTATTTGTGATGGTCGAGAATCACTAAGTTGAGTATTAGGGAATCGGGGTGGAGACTAAAGGTGTTATGTGGTATATCTACTTTAATTTTATTTTATTCTAGTTTATATACCTTTATTCTAGAATATTGTGGGTAAGTGCTAATAAGGTAGGTTGAGAGTTGGAAGGTTGAGTGAGCCAAAGGCTCTAAGGTGGTTGTAGAGTCCCTAGTTCCTAGTTGCATATTGGATTTGGGCACCTTCACCATCACAGTTAATCTTTGTATCCTACCCTTGGGCTCATATGGCATTGTGTTGGGTATGGATTTGTTAGCTTCCCACCAAGTATGTATAGATTTTTTATGCAAGTTAGTATAATTTTTGGATGACACAAGTGGGCATGTTGATCTTGTAGGGGTCCAGAGACCTATTTGACTCTGCTTGATTCTGACCACTTAGCTAAAGTAGAGTATGAAATAGGTTTGTTAGTTTTTTTTAGTCTTTGTTAGTGACTTCGATTATTTGGATAGTAAAGAGGTGTCTCTTGATGATCACCCACTTCTTTTTGAGTTTTTAGATGTGTTTCCAAGTGGGATCCTAGGCATGTCACTTGAGTGCGACATCTATTTATGCATTGATATATTTCCTATACCTAAGCCTATTTCTCAAGCACTGTATCATATGACCACTCAGGAGTTTAGTGAGATTTATTTGTAGTTGGAGGATTTTTTGTCCAAGATCCATATTCATCCCAATTTCCCCTCTTATGGAGCAACAATCATCTTCATTGTGAAGAAAGATAGATTATTTCATTTGTACATTTACTTCTGACATTTGAATAAGGTGAGAGTGAAGAAAGAATATCCCCTGTCGAGGATTGATGAGGTGCTTGATTAGATCAAGTGAGAAAGAGGGTTATTGAAGATATACCTCAAGTTAGGGTACCATCAACTTCTCATTCATGAGGCTAACATTCATCATACAACTTTTCACACCCAATATGAACATTATGAGTTTATGGTTGTACCCTTTTGGTTGACCAATGCACCATCTATGTTCATGAGTTTGATGAATGGGGTGTTCCACACCTAACTTGACCAATTTTTTCTTATTTTCCTTGATGAAATATTAGTGTACTAAAAAAATATGGAGGATCATGAGGGACACTTGCATCAAGTTTTGAAGTGTCTTCATGACCATCATTTGTTTGGAAACTTGGACAAGTGTAAGTTCCTCCAGATTGAGGTGAGGTATTTGGGTCATATCATCTCAAGAGAAGGTATTTTATTTGATCCTTTGAAGATATAGTCCATTATAGATTGGATAGCATCGATCAATGTTTCTAAGGTTCATAGTTTCATGGGATTTGTGGGTTACTACCACCAATTCTTGAAGGAATTTTCTAGGTTGGCATACCTTATCACTTATTTTTAGAGGAAAGGGGAGAATTTTGTTTGTTTATATATATGTGAGTCAATTTTTTATGCTCTTAAGGGGTGATTAACCAATACACCTATATTGGAAATTCTAGATGCGGCATGTGAGTTTGTGGTGTGCACTAGTACATAACTAGAGAGTGTTGGGGAAATTCTTATGTAGAAAAGACAAGTGATTATGTATGAGTCCTAGAAGAACAAGGATCATGACCTAAACTACCCCACACATGATTTTAATTTAGTGATATTTTTTCATGCACTAGTGCAATAGACATATTTTCTGTTGGGTCATAGTTTGGAGTTATATAGAAATCATAGTAGCTTGCAGTAAAATTTCACTCAACCGAACTTGAATGAATAATAGTGTCATTGGATAGAGTTTATTTGTGTGTATGATTTTGATGTTCATAAATCAATGGGAAAAATAATATTTTTGTATATGACTTGAGTAGGAGTCATGAGATCTCATTTTTTTCCCTTGGTGTAGATTTGCGTTGTCATATTCTTGAGGCTTTACCTAGTGACACTTGGTATCAAAAAATTAGAATGGGGATTGAGTCTGAACAAGCCCTTGTAGGTTATTTATTAGGGAACTCTTTAGAGTTGGATGGACCTTTTTGGCACCATGGGCTCATTTATGTGCCAATGTTGGGTGAAATCCTGAGTAGGGCCTTGTGCTTGAATTTGTTTGCCACAATCTTCTTCAACATATCCACTTTCAATATTGGTTATTGTAGTGGAGAAAGCTCTAGATTCTCTCAATTTTGTCTTCATCCCTTTTTTAGAGGTCAATGTGGAACACTAGTAAATTTCACCCTATTTTTTGATGAGAAATAGTCAAATTTTCTACACAAATTGGTCAAACAGGCGACCAAAACTGTCGTCGCTCTTTTTGAGTCAATTAATCAATGGGACAAATTATAGTCAAAATTTCAACCATACAAGTGATTGAATTATCCACTAAATCAATCCCTTGGAACTAGAAGAATAAGACGTCGAATGCATAGCATTCTCGTTGATTCTACTACTGTAGAAGGTCAAAATTGAGACCATTAGTTAGTAGAAATATCCACCAATGTTCGTCAAAGTGGTCATCGAATGCATAGAATTCTCGTCACACATACTAATGTAAAGGTCAAAATTGAGACCATTGGTCAGTAGAAATATCCACCAATGTTCATTGAAGTGGTTGTCGAATGTATAGCATTCTCGTCGTGCATACTAATGTAAAGGTCAAAATTGAGACCATTGGTCAGTAGAAATATCCACCAATGTTCGTCAAAGTGGCCATTGAATGCATAACATTCTTGTCGCACATACTAATGTAAAGGTCAAAATTGATACCATTGGTTAGTAGAAATATCCACCAAAGTTCATTGAAATAGCCATCGAATGCATAGCATTCTTGTCAAACATTCTAATGTGTCTGGGTTGAAAAAGTGACCAATACTAACTTTTGGTTAAAAAAAAATGTGACCAAAAATGTGACATTTAGAAGATGGCATTGCTGACGATTTGAATTGGCAGGTTTGGGAGAAAGGCCTTGAAGACTAGGAATCCTGGGCACATTATGGGGAGCTTGAATTAGATGCATTTGCTCAAAAGAAGGGTCCCATGGAAGAGCATGAACCACCTCTTGAGATGTCGATGCCATTATTACCTTTCCAAAAGGAGTGGCTAGCTTGGAGTCTAAAGTAAGAATAATATGAATTTAAAGGTGGCATGCTTGCATATGAAATGCGAATGTGAAAAACAATTTAGGCAATATCCCTTTTTCTATGTAATCATGACCTACGACTGAAGGCACCTCTTACTGTGAACTCATCTAAGGTGTCAAACATTGAAGTGGGGTCCAGTAGCAAATCAAAGGTTCTACCTTAGACTAAAACCACACTTGTTGTTTGTCCAATGGTAGCAGTTATCCAATGGAGAAATGAGATTGCAAGGTTCACAAGTGAAGGAAGCACTAAAGTTCTGGTTTATCACAATGCTAACAGATGTAAAGATTGCAAGGTTCACAAGTGAAGGAATACAAATAAGAAATATGCACCCAAATAAATGTACCTGAAAGAGGACATTACTAGGTTCCACTCCTTAAAAATGGATGCACATAAAAAATCAAAGAGAGTCTAATAGGGACAAATTAACCTCCAAAACCTGTGAAATGAATTAGGCAGTAAGAATTTTTTTGCTTCCCTTCCAATTTCAACAAATATGGAACATATTTTTATCCCTCACCACTTAAGTATATAAAAATGATCTTATTTTCATCAATATTCATTGCAATAGCAGGCATATATTTTATACCTGATTTG
>MU226100.1:809417-834353 GCA_018584345.1 Thuja plicata
TATATATATAATTTGTGAAACATACCATTATAGAGACATGTCTCCTTGAGGAGACATGACTCTATAATGTCATGTCCTTTCATGTATACATACTGCCCGATAACACTAATTGGTTTATATTCTTCACTGTAGGTTGTTTAGCAAGTCTAATACCAAGTGCGGATGATATTAAACAACAGTTCAATGGTATACTAAACCATTTAACAACATGTAATTTGCTGATACTAACAGCCCGATAACAATGTATTCTCATGCGATCGGTCTCTCAACCACCCGATCGGTGTTCTGACATAATGTATAGTGTGGTTGAAATTAATTTGTTTGTATAACCGATACAAGTCGGTTTGTAATATTATTTATTTTATTTATACATTGGATATATATATTGATATATATAATAATATCATTTATTATTATATATATTAATATGTATATATAATGTAGAATTTTATTATCTCATAGTAATCATATATGTGTATATATATATATATATATATATCATTATTATTTATATATATATTAATATACATATGATATGAAATAATATTACCTCATAATAATATTATCAATTTAATGATGTTTATTTAGTTCAGTATTATGATCATTTTATCTGATCGAAGCTATAAACATCAACAGTATGTGTTCCCCATTGCTTGTCTTTTAATATTGTTCCCCTCTAGAGGATCATTGTACTCCATTGTTACCTAGAACCAAAGGGTTTTTTTTTCACCTTCTTCTATTTTTTCCTTACTATTTTATCTGGTGTGCATTAATTATTTGGGGATTATGCAAAGTGGTGGGGGCATTTAGGCTTCCCTTCTTTATTGACCCAAATTTCTATTTTTCTTTGTCTTCGCTTTTTTTTCTTCAGATCTGAGCCATGTCAACCCTGATGAAATACCACTACAAGGGCTTATATGATATATCTTTGTCCCTCTTTTTGGTTTTGAAACTAACACACCAGACCCCCTATCTTTTTTTGATGGTGTGGATACACGGGGGCTTCACCAATGGGGAAATGCCCTATCACGTGCATTTGTATTGGGGGTTTAAAATGGGTTTAAAATAGGGAAATATATTTCTCATATAGGAGGGGTTGCATGGTGGGGGATGGGGATTAATATTTTATAGAGGGAAAGGAGTGTATGGGGTAATGGGTGGGTTTTGGAGAGGGGTGACAAAAAATAAGTTTGGGGCAACATTTTTGAAAATAGGGGTGGTCTTTAGTATGCCAAAAATTCATGTGATATGCATGTGATACTC
The DNA here is from genome assembly GCA_018584345.1 of Thuja plicata. NCBI lineage: Eukaryota > Viridiplantae > Streptophyta > Pinopsida > Cupressales > Cupressaceae > Thuja > Thuja plicata. Next base: position 810,681 of record MU226100.1, read on the forward strand.
GTCAAGGAATGGAATTCCATGGAAACATCTTGTATGTTGACATACCACAATGTTTTTATCTCTCCTTATAATATCTCGTGATCCCCTCTGAGTATCACAGTTTATTCTAAGGGGGTTTTTTTATATCCATTTTATATTTTAGCTTATTGTCTTATTATCATGATATGTCTATATAAAAAAAAATTCTCCAAAATTAAAAAAAAATTGATCTACATGCCAGCCTTTGTGTGGGGGAGGGGGAATCCACTATTTTATCAAATATCTCTCCCTATCATATGAATATCTTGTATTTTCTACTTGTACCTATGTGTTCTAGGTCACCCTATCACACAACTATCTAGCTTTTTCTAGTCATGTCAGCACATGTCTTAAGTCACCCTATTATGAAACTCTCTAGCTTTTACTACTCGCATCAATGCACTATAAAAATATCCCTATAATATTAATATCTATCATAACACAACTTGCTACCCATACTAGTGTACCATCAATGGTATTTGTCTATAGGTTATCTTCATCATCTAGCATGCTCATGATTGTGTGCTAGATGTGACTTAGCAACAATTCAAGGCTTTCTCACTGAGGGAAATTGTTAGTGGAGGAAAGCCCTATAGGTAATTCAAGTAATTTTTCTTTACTTTATCTCTCATTCTCTATTATGGTATGCTCACTATAGTGGGGCAAAATTGAAATGTTGTAAATTTTTACTCTAGTGTAAATTCTACATGAACCTCCACCTAGACTTGTCATTGTTCGCTTATATTTTTTGTCATGTAGCCTAGTCAACCTAGGATGCATGCATGTCTTAGAGATATCAACATATACTTATCCTATGAATCTATAGATGTGCAATGAGTCATTAAAGAATTAAGACTACCTCCTCTACAATTTAACATCTCTTAGCATCACTCATCAATGCTACAATTCAAATCAAAACCTTTAAGCTCCATGTTATCATTTCATTTTGTTCTTATTAATGATTCCTCATGCTTCTTCACTTACTTTTGGCTCTCTTGATTCCATACTCAGTTCATACTTAATTCACACAGCCATCTTCATTACATTATTGAACTTTTTTATTGTATTGGGACAACTTGCTTGCAACCTCTTGATCATCGTTGTCTTCACTCCATCGAGATTTGGCTTTGTAGTTGTGAAGGGGAGTCACTCACACTATCTTATTTCATATTTTATTCATCATATCATAGTTATTTAATCTTTTGATATTATTATCTTTATCATTTATCTATTACTATTATCTCGTATATTTGGCTATTATGGAGGTAAAAACCCAAAAATAAGGATCTAAATGAGGTAGGTCTCAAAATAGCCACTTGACATCTTTTATTATTTTTGTGTGTACATGATTTAATGAATGATAAAGTGGAGAAAATTATCTATCTTTCTAATCCCTCTCGGTTTTGATTATTTATTTGTACTTTACTCATTCACAATATCTTTATTATTAGTAGCGTGATTGTCATTTTTATTCACTATTATTAGCTAATATGTGTTCATATTATTGCAATTGGTTCATTGGTTTTATGTTGCATTCCCTCTACTCTATCTATATAGGATGAAAGCACATTGTATGGAAGTCCTACATTTGTGCTATTTTCCCTGACCTGCATTGGTTTCTGGGGTAGTAGGTTTACAAATCTGGATAGTTAATCTATGTGTTTAGTTCTTTCATTTATGTAGTTGAAATATTTTTATCTAATGCCTTCTCCTAGTTAATTTAATTTTGCATTTTGTATCACATTTCATTGAATTCTTAAATTTTTCATTTATCATTTAGTTTTCTTGATCACCTATCTCGCAAAAGAACTAGTTGAAGTAAGGCGACGCAAAGGGGTATTTCATCTCTTGACACTTTACCCGAACTTGAGATCAGTGAATTTTTCCTTCTCCATAGAAGAATCCTATAGTGAAAGATAAAGAGGGATTTACTCTAGTCAATCCTTGAAGAAAGGTTAGAGGCCAGAAGAGAACTCTAAAGGATAGGAAGTTTGAAGTTTTTTTCAATATATTTGATGCCCTTGAAGAACTAGATTGTCTTGATGTTGCCTTGGAAAGTTTACCTTATGGTCAAGAACCTGTACAATAATAAATAGTGATTAATGGGGTTGATCTTATTTCCTATTGCACATTAGAAAGGAGAATAACCAACTAGTATTATATGGGATCAAGAACTTAATGAGTATTCATCGTTAATTAATATGGAAAGTTGATAGGGATATATAATATCTAAGATGAAATGGGGGGAAAAGATAGACTTTACGTGTATGTAGACCAACAAAAAACATAAAAAATTGTATAGGTACCAGAAATTGGGTCTTGAGGATGCAACTGACCTAAAAAATCAATTTGAAGAAAATATAGAGGGGATATGTCACCCTAGCGAACCTCTCCCAGGGAATAGGTTGTCTAGGCCAACTTTTTCCCGATAATTTTTGATGATTTAAATTGGAGATTGTCTGTGTGATCCTGAACTGTTAGAATAAATGAGAGGGGGGTGAATCAGTGAACTTAAAAATAATTCCAATAATCCAACCAAAAATTATATTACAAATATAATATCCTCTAGTTGTCTTTCGGTCCTACAAGATGTATGCCTTATGTAATTTTATCAAATATATACTGCTTGGTGAATATATTGTTTATCTTTTTCTAGCCTTTACTGAGTAGCAGTAATTAAACTTAGTGTTTATTGACTAATCTTTTTTTAGTAATTTTTAAAATCAAAACATCAAAGAAATGAACCATATACACATTTGACACATGGATTTTTAACATGGAAACTCTGTTAAGGGAAAAACCACTTTGGACTGGTAACCCAAAATTTTCACTCTTCTAAAGTGAGCTTGGTGAAGAGCCAACCCTGTTAAAGGTTAAAAATACACTGTTAAGTGCGACCCTGTTAGAGGATTCAAAAAAAATAGTTTATCTTTTGACCTAGCATTCACTATGTTGTCAACAAGAAAACCTTTTGATACTCTTGAGTATCTCAATACAATAAGGATGGTTAAATCACACTCGGTTAAGAGATTTTTTGAATCAATGGTTAAATTGAAACAATAAATGATCTGTTCAATAATACAACTTTAACTTGCAGATGTTCAGATTTATTGTTAGTCCATAAGATCTCTTTGATCAATTTTCTCTTCAATTCCTTTCCTCCCCTTCTTTTTTCTTTCTTCTCGGTGAATGCTCTTGCTTTTGTTTCTCGGCGTTTGCAAAATTTATTTGGCTTTGTTCCTCAACCTATATGATCAGATCTGCATGAAGAATTCTATCTTCACTAAAATTATATTCATCATTCCTCTTTTCATAATGAATTCCTTGTCTCTTTATAGAGACATGATTAGTCTCTCAATCTCCTTGTCTTTCTTGTTCTTGACATTGATTGCTTCTTGATCCGCAATTCCTGCCATGCATTGCTTTAATCTTTAAAGCTTTGCTTTAGTTTTATTCCATAGATTTCTCCTTGATAATTGTGAATAAGGCTAGCTTTAAATCTTCTTCTAATCCTTACTTTTACTGGTCAATGAAAATAAAGCAATCAATCAGTTAACTCTAAATATAGCTCTGCTAGCTAAGTAGTTTTGCCATTTTCTAACTCCAATTGATTTCGGTCATCAACTCTTAGTTTGCTCGGTAACACTTTCTTGGGTGCTACTAATCTTGGGTAACATTATTCTCAGGTACCACTGTGTCTCTTGGGTTAACACTGTCCACTGGGCAACACTATGAACTGCTCGGGGTTCACTATTCTTGGGTAACCCTGTCACTCGGTGTATACCTTTACCGACAACAAAAAATTTGTCTCTTTAGATATTGAAGTGTTGTGAAAATATGTGTATGAGAAATCATAACATATTAATTTTACATCAATGAAAATACAATACATTAACTGATTTAATGTCTTGCATTTACATTTTGCAGCTTGGTGATCATCAACTTATCAACTTCAAACATTCAATCAGTTATAGTTTATCAATCTCTCCCTTTGGCAATGATGGAAACATACTATCAACACAATATGAAATATGCCATAACATACCAAACTTATTGTTCTATAACCAATTCAAATATCTGACTCTTGGTAAGCTCTTCTATCTTAGATTTGATTCTTGCATAGTGCTTTTTCTGTCTTCTGGTTTTGTCTCTCCCTTTTTTGTAGAATCTCTTCTCCCTTTTTTGGATAGATATGCAGTGTTAAATTTTCTCCAATTCTCTCCCTTAGATGGATGGTTATTTCATTTAATCTTTCTCTTCATCATCATTGGATCTTTCTCTCCCTTTGTAGAAACTTTATACTTTGATCTTTTCTCTCCCTTTGACTGATGTTCTTTTCCCTGATAGATATTTCTATTAGATATATTCCTCTCCCTTTGACAACAATGCCAAAAAAAAATCATTGAATCTCTTTTCCATCAACAGTACAAATCTATAGTAGCCAACAATATCTATGTGTGTGGTTCAGATATGTACCTTCTTGTACTGATATGTCATTGCAGTCCGTATCTTTGCTTGCATCAACATGATTGATATTTTGATAATGTGTAGGCTTCTAGTCAGCTTAGTGACCAGTAGACATGGGTTGAACCCCTAGTCTCTTCCTTGGGTACTCAAATGTATCTTTTGGCAATGGGTTTGTGAATGTCTGCTAATTGTTCTTTGGATTGTACATATTCCAGTATCACTTCTTTCTCTTGTACTTGTTCCCTCAAGTAATGATACTTAATAGCTATGTGCTTTGTTTTTGCATGCATCACATGGTTATTTTAAATGTTCATAGCACTTGTATTATCACAATAGATAATTACTGGTTCAAGGATTTCCATATTCATACCTTTCAGTAATTTCTTGATCCATGCAATGTTAGAGTAATTTGTAGCAGCAGCCACATATTCTACTTCTGTAGTTGATCAATATATTCATCCTTTCTTTTTACTTATCCATGTGACAAGTTTGTCACAAATAAAGAATGCTCCTCTTGTTGTGCTCTTTCTATCATGTATGTTTTTAGCCCAATTAGCATCAATATAGACTTGTAGCTCAAATTTGCCTTCTTTATTATACCATAAACCATAGTCTTTGATATTCTTTAGATATCTCATAATTGTTTTAACAACAATCATTTATGATTCCTTGGGATTAGTATAGAATCTTGCAACTATACCAACTGCATGTGCTATATCTGGTCTATTATGTACAACATACATAGTTTTCCAATCATAGATCTATATAAGGTTTGATTTACCTCGGTTGTCTTGTCTTCCTTTGTCAATTTACAAATCCAATACTAATGAGATAAGAATGAAGTCTTTCATACCATGCTCTTGGTGCTTATTTCAATCCATACAAGGATTTGTGTATTCTACAAACCATGTTCCTCTTGTTAGGATCAATAAACCCTTCAGGTTGTTCAATGTATACCTCTTCTTCTAGTATTCCATTCAGAAATGCAAATTTAACATCCATTTGGTATACTTTGAACCCTTTAAAAGGAGCATAAGAAAGTATAATTTGTACTCCTAGTCTAGAAATAGGTGCAAAGGTTTCTCTATAGTCAGTACCTTCTTATTGTGCATACCTTTTTCATACTAGTCTTTCTTTGTTCCTTGTGACTTCTCCATTCTCATTCAGTTTGTTTCTGAATATCCATTTGGTACCAATGACATATTTTTCATTCGGTTTAGGTTCTAATGTCCATGTTTTGTTCTTATAAATATTTTCAATCTCTTCATTCATAGCACAAATCCATTCTTGATTCTAAAGTGCATTATTAACAGTTTTAGGCTCAAAATTACAAATCAAACATCTAGTATTCAGTGACTTCTTTTTCTTATTCCAGCTCTTTTGTCTACAATGATTTGGTCCTATGGATGGTGTCTTCTACCATATTTAGAAAGTATAGTTTCAGATCTTTGTTCATCATTCTAATCATCATCTTGACCTTCATTTTGATCTTCATCATCGCTCGGTTCAGCATTGTGAGCATTTTCCTGATTCTCGGTGTGTGCAACCTATTTTTTGGTTACATTGTTATTTCACTCGGTAGCGTTGCATTGTTGTTCAGGAAGAGTGTCAGGTTCATCAATGTAGACAAATATTTTGTAATCTTCTATCTCCTTTCTTCTTTCCTCATCATTTTTATAATCAAATTCATCCACTTTAACATTTTCACTTTCAATGATTTTGTTAGAAGATTTGTTCAAACATTTATAAGCTTTGCTCTTGGTAGAATATCCTAGAAATATTCCTTCATCACTTTTAGAGTCAAGTTTCCCATTTCTATCATCTTTCAATATATAACATTGACTTCCAAAAATTCTGAAGTAACTCACATTTGGTGTGTATCCATACCATAGCTCATAAGGTGTCTTATTGGTGTATTTCTTCAATTCAACTCGGTTTAGTGTATAGACAGAAATACTTACAACTTCTCTCTAGAATGTTTGTGTGATGCCTTTCTCAATCATCAGTGTTATTGCACAATCAAAAATTGATCTATTCCTCCTTTCACCAATACATTTTGATGTGATGTTCTTGGTGCAGAAACTTGTCTTGTAATTTCATGCTCATTACAAAAGTTAGTGAATTCATCAGAAATAAATTCTCCTCCTCTATCTAATCTTAAAATTTTCAGTTCTTTTCCACTTTGCTTTTCAACTTTATCTTTATACCATTTGAACATCTTAAATGCTTCATATTTCTCTTTTAAGAACATGATAGTCATTATCCTAGAATAATCATCAATAAGTAGAATGGAGTATTTGTCACCATAATAGCTCTTTGTTCTCATTGGTCCACATAAGTCAGTATGGACTAACTCTAGTATAGCATTAGATGCGTAGGTTTTTCTCTTGAAACTAGACTTTGTCATTTTTACTTTTTGACAACTCTTACACATGACATGGTCAGGTTTTGACATGCTCGGTACGTCTCTTACTTTTCTTTTCTTGCTTATCCTAACCATGTTGTCAAAATTCACATGACATAACCTTTTATACCACAACTAAATATCCTCATTTCTAGCCAATAAACAACTGGTATTAATATCATCAAGATAGAATAGGATATCTTTTGTTTGTTCACCAGTACCAATCAACCTTCATGTTCCATTATAGATATTTGCCTTTTGTTCTCAAATGCAACTCATTGTCCTGTGTTATTCAGCTATGAAACACTCAATAGATTATAGTTAAGTCCTTTCACCCAATATGGATTTTCACATCTGATCAGATTATTCAACATGATGGTTCCTTTTCCTTAAACTGGACAAGGTGAGTCATTACCCATCCTAACTGATCCACCATTATAATATTCAAAAGTTTCAATATTTTCCTTATCTCTGGTCATGTGGTGAGTACAACCACTATCAATAATCCATACATCATTTTTGCTAACTTTAGATATGAGTGCAGTTTCAACATACCTTTCTTATTCATCTGAATCATCCTTCATAGCAACAAATACTACCTCAACATCTTCATTAGACTGGGTGTCATTATTTTCAACCAGGTAACAAGCCTTCTTACCTTTGTCCTTGTAGTCTCGGTTATCTCTTCTGTCAGAGTATTGATTGCTTCTGTAGTCTCGGTCGTCACTTCTATCAAACTTATTTTCATAAGATCTATCATTGTTTCTTTCATCCTTTCTCTTGTTAGGGCATCTAGCAGCAAAATGTCCAATTTATTTTCAATTGAAACATACCAATGGTAATTTACCTTTATATCTACCTTTGCCTCTTTGCAATCTTCTATCCATTAGTGCTTCAATTTCATCAAGTTCTTGTTTATCATTATCACTTTCACTATCATTTATCATAGTGTGTTGATGACTAGATTTGGTTATTTTCATAGAAGATTTGAATGTAGACTCAATAGTTGGTAAGAAACTATTGTCATAGTTGTTCATCTCAAATGAAATAAGTCTACCAATCAAACTATCAAGAGTAACATTGTTATTTTCTACTGCTCTCATTTCTTGAATTTCAGATACTCTAATTGCATAAAAAGGAACTAAGGTTCTCAGAATTTTACTTACCATTGTTTCTTCTTCAATTACTCATCCTACTCCTCAGATAAAATTAACAACTTCTTTGATTCTGCTAATGTACTGAGTGATATTTTCTCCTTCTTTCATTCTTAGGTCATCAAACTTTCCTCTTAGGCTTTCAACTTTAGCTCTCAGCACATTTGTGTCTCCTCCATGTACTAGATTTATTTTTTCCCACATTTGTTTTGTAGTGGTGCATGATTTGACATCTTCAAATTGAGCATCGAATAATGAAGAAGCAAGTTCTATCATCATAGAATTGTGTTCATGTTTGTCTCTCAATTGATCAAAAGTCAGAGGCCCAGTAGGTGCAACATATTTAGCATCCAATATTGTGTGACATCATTTTGAATACCTGATAGGTGGAGTCTTATCCTAATTTTCCATGATACAAAGTTGTCTTTGTTCAAATTAGGCACATCCCTTTTACTCATCTTTTGATCTTTAGATTGAGTCTTTAAACTCTCTTCCAAGCACCAGAGCTCCGATACCAATTGTTAGAATAACTGAGAGGGGCGGTGAATCAGTGGCCTTAAAAATAATTCTAGTAATCCAACCAAAACTTATATCACAAATATAATATCCTCTAGTTATCTTTCATTCCTACAATATGTATGCATTATGTAATTTTTTCAAATATATACTGCTCGGTGAATATATTGTTTATCTTTTCTAGTCTTTACCAAGTAGCAGTAACCAAACTTAGTGTTTAACGACCAATCCCATTTTAGTAATGTGTAAAGAAAAACATCAAAGTAATGAACCATATACAAATTTGACACAAATTTTTAACGTGGAAACCCTGTTAAGGGAAAAAACACTTGGGACTGGTAACGCAAAATTTTCACTCTTCTAAAGTGAGCTCAGTGAAGAGTGAATGCTTTAAAAGGTTCCAAACACACTATTAAGTGTGACCTTGTTAGAGGATTAAAACCTAATAGTTATTTGACCTATCATTCACTATGATGTCAATAAGAAAACCTTTTGATACTCTTGAGTATCTCAATACAATAAGGATGGTTAAACCCCACTTGGTTAAGAGATTTTCTGTATCAATGGTTAAATAGAAATAGTAAATGATATGTTAAATAATACAACTTTAACTTTCATATTTTAAGATCTATTGTTAGTCCATAATACCTCTCTAATCAGTGTTCTCTTCAATTCCTTTTCTCCCCTTCTTTATTCTTTCTACTCGGTGAATGCTCTTGCTTTCGTTGCTCGGTATTTGTAGAATTTCTTTGGCTCTGTTACTCAGCCTGTATGATCTGATTTGCATGAAGAATTCTATCTTCACCAGAATTATATTCAACATTCCTCTTTTCATAATGAATTCCTTGTCTCTTTATATTGACATGATTCACTGCTCAATCTCCTTGTCTTTCTTGTTCTTGATGTAGATTGCTTCTTGATCCACAAATCTTGCCATGCATTGCTTTAATCTTTAAAGATTTGCTTTAGTTTTATTCCATATATTTCTCCTTGACAACTGTGAATAAAACTAGCTTTAAATCTTCTTCTTATCCTTAGTTCTACTGGTCGATGAAAATAAAGTAATCAATTAGTTAACTCTAAATGTAAATATGCCAGCTAAGTAGTTTTATCATTTTCTAACTCCATTTGATTTTGGTCATCAACTCTTATTTTTCTTGATAACACTTGCTTGGTTACTACTGATCTTAGGTACCACTGTGTCTCTTAGGTAACACTATCCATCAAGCAACACTGTGAACTGCTTGGGGTTCACTATTCTTGAGTAACCCTGTCACTCAGTATATACCTTTACCAACAAAAAAAATTGTCTCTTTAGATCTTCAAGTGTTGTGACAATATGTGTATGAGAAATCACAACATATTAAGTTGACATCAATGACAATACAATACATTAATTGATTTAATGTCTTGCATTTACGTTCTCCAGCTTGGTGATCATCACCTTATCAACTTCAAACATTCAAGAAGTTATAGTTCATCATGAACTTCCTAGATCTGATCTAGTATGAGCACCACATAGACCTACACATAGAAAAAAAGTAAAATATTTTATAGAAATGGTTTTAACTCAATCAAACACTAGTTGAGGAATCAACCTTTGAAATGAGATGAAATATGCTTGAAAGGGAAATATGTTGATATGAAAGAGAAGCTAGATCTAAATCATAAATTAATTTATACCTTGATTGTGAAATTCTTCTTTGGATGTAATCACAAGTTTTAATTAAATAGATTTGATTCACACAAAATCGCAAAAGGAAATCATGGAAAGACAAGCCTTGCAAAATGAACATTGTAGTTTTTCTACAATGCTTGATGAAGAAGAATAATGCTTTGAATGCTTGAATGCCTTGAGATGCTAACTTGGAGCTTGACTTGATATGATATTCTTGTGTGTTGATTGTGTTGAATAAATGGAAAGGGGGACCTTTATATATAGGTATTCTAAAGGTAAATCAACTTTAGGATGATTCAAAAAAATGATCTCTATTTTGGGCATAGTTTTGGGGTGTAAAATCACCAAATCTCACTCCCAAAATTTTGGGAAAAAAGTATGGGAATAGTCTGAATTTGAGGGAATAGGACTATATCAGTTTTAACCTTGTTCCTGCTCTAAATAGATGAAATTTAAGAAGATTGAGATAATAGGGTCTAGCTTATGAAAAGATGTGCCACATGAAGATGTGAGATCAGTAGATGTGGAAAATGTGCCTTGAACTTTAAAATGAGGTATGACTCATCTTAAAGTGAGGAGGTGAAATAATTTAAATGGAATAAATATAATAAATGGCCAAAAATAAGATTTTGGTGAGAATCAATTAAGAGAGGACTCATAATAAAAATTCAAATATTTATTTAAATTAATAAATGTCCAATGAGTGTTAGGAGGGTGTGAAATTGAGCTGAAATGCCAAAAATTGATATGGGAGGTCATACATACTAAAATGGGGCCTAATGTAGCATCTAATTATAGGTTCCTACAATGTAGGATAGTAAAAAACCTATGTGCACAAACCTAATGGTTAGTGAGAAGGGCATCATTCCTCTGGAAGGTCCTATAATAAGAGGACTTGTGTCTCAAATAGATACATACATTGCCCTTCCATCTTTGGATGATCTAGGGTTAGAGGGTTGTAAGGATAAAGGGGATAGTCTAGGTGGAGGTTTCTTAGAGGTTATATTAGAGAAGAACCATTTGTAATTTTATAAAGGAAAGCATATGCCAACTATTTTGTGGCTAGACCATAAAAGCCTCAAGAAGCGGGATCATGAGAAGCCTACTAAGGTGGGCAGAAAGAAAGATCAGTAAAAAATGAAACTAATTGGTTAGACTTTGGTTGAGTATGGCTTACTGAAAGCCATTGATTCACACTTCTCTCTATCTCAAAAATAATTGTTTTTCATGGAATACAAGGGGTATGAATAATATTCCTAGATAAAAGTCTATATGAGATTTAATTTGTAGTTATTCTCTTGATATTATTTTCATCTAGAAGACGAAGATATTTTTTGAGAGTATGATGAACTTGACTCCTAACCTTTGGTCTAGAAATTAGTGCTAATTTATTGGAGGTCATGAAAAATTTGGTTGTATGTCTTGCCTTTGGGATTTGATAAAATTGGTTCCTATTTGGTGGATTTGTAGTAGATCTCTTTGTCTACAATAACCTTGAGTTTGGAATTAGGTGAAGTTACTTTACTGCTTCAATTAATATTCCAAAAAAGTATTTACTTTGGTCTCACAACAAGATGGTTAAATCCCTTGCTTCCTACTTTCCTTAGATTATGGCTTGGGATTTTAATTTTTTTCTAAGTATGGATAAAAAAAAAAAAAGAGGAGGTGTTGCCAAGCTTGATTAGTCCTATAAGATCTTGAGGGATAATTTAGATTGCTTAAATTTGGTGGATTTGCAACCTTCTAATGGATTTTTTATTTGGAATAATAAGATGTGGGGTATTTGATGCTATTTCTGAGAGGTTACACATGTTTCTGGTCTCTAACTTTTGGATCGAGGATAGTAGGAACATTGGTTCAAAGATCCTTGATTGGAAGGGATTGAATCACTATCTAATAAAATTCTTTGCTACTCTCTTCAGGATATCCAAATGTCCTTCTTTCAATTTTTAACTCATATGGATTAAAGACTCATATTTTCATGATTTTATAGCAAACTGGTGGGTCGTGGGGAAGCCTGCATTTTAGATGACAATGTATTATTTTTCCAAAATCCTCCAATTCATCAAGTATAGGTCAAAGAAGTGGAATAGGTAGTCCTTTGGAAATGTTTTCATGGACAAAGAGTATTATCAATTTTGTTTTGATGTTATTACCTACTAGATTAGAGAGAATAGTTTAAATAAAGATTTATTCAGCTTAGAAGAAGTTACTGTAAAATAGATGGAAGAATGGGAGTTGCGAGAGGATAAATTTTAGAAGCAAAAACCTTGTATAGACTAGTTGTAGGCTAGAGAAATAAACACTACATTTTTCCAAAATCTATGAAGGATAGAAGGAAAGTATTCTCATTACTTATCTTAGGTCCTTGGGTAAAAATCAAATCTTCTCTTATAGGATGATATCCAGGGAAGTCATTCAATATTATTTGAGACTATATATAGAGGATACTCCTTTGGCTCTGAAGGAAGAAGACCTTATTTTGAGAAATAATGCCCTATTGGTCACCGATGAAATGAATTCTTATCTAAATAAAATTATTAATTTGAAGGAGTTGGAAGGGATAGTGTTTTAGATGAAGAAAGGAAAATCTCCTGGTCCAGATGGTTTTCTAATAGAAATTTTTCAATAATTTTGTGAGATTGTCAAGTTGGATATTCTTGAAGTTTTTATGGAATCTCAATGGAATAAATAGATGTTTAAGGAATTCAATTCAAAATTTATAGCTCTTATTATGAAAAGATAAGGAGTTGATTCTCTTGATCTCTTTTGGCATATAGCCTTGTGTAATATTGTCTATAAGATTATAACTAAGCTAATTGCTGAAAGGATTAAGCCTTGGTTTGGTTCTTTGATTTAGAAGAGAAAGGGGATTTTTTCTATAGGTAAGATAATTCTAGATGGGATTATGGTGGCTATTGAAGTTATTTATTTTATGGCTACTTCCAAATAGAAGGCTATGTTCATTAAGGTTAACGTAGCTAAGACCTATGATCGTATCAACTGATCTTTCTTCACAAGGATTTGAAATATTTTGGGTTTGGTAGTGAGTTGATCATGTGGGTCATGATTTGTGTTTCTTCCCCCTCATATTTGTTTCTTATTAATAGTGAACCTTCAAATCTTTTCACTTCTTCTCACAACCTTTTCTAAGGGGAGCCTTTATCTCCTTACTTATTTATCTTAAAGGTTGAAGGATTGGTAAGATTTATCAAATAATGGGTGAGGTAAGGTTTGATTCAAGGCTAGAATTGGGGTGGTATTAGGATGTAGGATCATCTTGGGTTTCATTGCAATCTTGCACCAACCAAAAATATTTGAGTTTTTTTGTTCCTAGTCACCAATTGCAGTGTTTCCTATCGTGTTCAAGTTCAACAGATCCTTGGTATTTGTGGTAATATATTTGTGTTCATGAGATCATTACAAATTTTTTCCTATTATTTCAACTCTTTTGGATTTATCACGCCTGAGTTATGCTAGATTATTTGCTTGTATTTAGAATGTGTTCTTCATGTTTCTGTATCGGTCATTGTTTGGATCTTCGGTTGGATTTCCTTGATCGGAGGTGCTTAAAGATCATTTTCATATGTGTCTATGTGTTTATCCAACCTATTTGTATGATCGCTCCTTGTGATTTAATCATTGGTCAAAGATCTCTTGATCTGAGGCCAACTGGGTAGTTAGTTGGTACTACGTTAGGTTTGTCTTGGAAAATGTAACCTTGAGGTTGACCTATTTGGTCGTGGTCATGTATAAATATTGGATCTTGGTCCTTGTTTTGGGGGGAAGTGGAGGAAGTCAGGAAATTTAGTTAGGCTAGAAGAAGGCTGATTTGCAGTCGTAGGTCGGGAAGAATAAGTAAGTTTTTTTGTAATAAGTCCCTAGTATTGGAGCTGAGCATGTTGACTGTTATTGTAGAAATTTGTAATTGTTTTACCTTTTAATGAAAAGGTTTCATGTGTGTTCCATACTCTAGATATGTGTGTTTACTTCTCAAAATCTTTGAGTTTTTGTTGTGTAACTCTTGCTGCAAGGTTGGATTGTTAATTGTCTTGGACCCTCTTACCTTGATTGCGTCAAGTGGTATCAGAGCAAGGGTTTTTTATTGCAATGAATAGATCTTGTCTCCTAAGTGTGTGATTCCTGATTTGGTTTTTCAAGGGGTAGGAGAATAAGGATTTGTCTCATGGTTGTAGAGGATTTATTTGAGATGGATAGGAGAGGTGCTAGAGGTGGAAGAGGTGCAGACCCTAATGTTGTTGAAATGTTGAGATAGATTTCTACCAAATTGGAAGTGGTTGAAATGGTCTAGAGGAGAGGTTGATATATTAAATAAGTGATGATGAAGAATAAATTGAAGAACATGTTGAAGGAGAATCCCAAGAACAACCTGAATTAGATCAAGGAGAGGAAAGGTTTATTAGAGATCTTACTAGGGTTAATAAAAGACCACACTTTAATCCACCATATTATGATGGCAGATTGGATGTAGATGAGTTGTTGGATTGGATCTCAGCTATGGATAAATAATTTTATTATGGAGGTATTGGCGAAGACAAGAAGGTAAAGTATGTGTGTACTAAGTTACGAGGTCATGCTTCACTTTGGTGGGATCATTTGTAGAATGATAGGAGGAGTAGAGGTAAAGATAAGATAAAATACTAGGATAGGATGGTGAACAAGATAAAGGAAAGGTTCTTAACCTTTGATTATCAGGTTGAATTGGTCAAAAGATTGTATAATTTGGGACAAAAGGATATGAATGTGAAGCAGTATGCCAAGGAGTTCTACAAATTGGATATCAAATCTAGTTTTAAGGAGTATGATGTAGAGAGAGTTGAAAGAACCCTGAACAGTTTGAGGATGTCAATATAAGAAGAGCTTAGTATTGTTAGGAATGTAGATATTTAATAGAGAGAATTTAATATGTTATATTAAATATAATTAAATTCTGGATATAGACTGAATTATATATGCACATGCAAGTTCTTTATGTCTGTTGTAGTAGTAATATAAAATGGTGATTGATATGTTTCTACAACATATGTAAAGAAGTATAAATACATATCTTAATAGTCATGTCTATGTAGAAACATGACTGTACATGGCTTATGCCATGTACATCCATGTCTTTACATAGACATGGCATGTCATAACATACTGATAACATACAGTTTAATTGTTGTTCGTATTACTTGGTGTGCTACGATAACTATCGTATGATAGTTATCGTAACTTATGCATAATATTAATACATTGACCATGGTTGATATAATAGCCATTTCACTTTACTTTGAATGTAAAGTATATCGAGTACGATATCAATGATACTAATATTAATATATATATATATATGTATATATATAAGT
The DNA here is from genome assembly GCA_018584345.1 of Thuja plicata. Classification (NCBI taxonomy): domain Eukaryota; kingdom Viridiplantae; phylum Streptophyta; class Pinopsida; order Cupressales; family Cupressaceae; genus Thuja; species Thuja plicata. The sequence goes on from MU226100.1 coordinate 826,287, forward strand.
ATATCAAATTTGATCAATATGATAGTAATGATAATAATGTATGTATATATATATCGATCATATCGAAGCTATTACTTAACACTCCCTCTTAGGAAGAGAGGATTGATCAGAACTAACATCTCAAGATGTAGGTGTTATGTAATCCCGGACTTAATTTGAAACTAGATATAACACTTAATTTTCTTTGTAGCAGGGTAATCGAAAAGATCTGGAACATAAACTTGAGATAGTTGACCTGATAGAAAGATTATCACAATCCTCGACTCAATTTGAAACTAGATTTGTGATAAGTAATGGTGTCAAGATATCTGGTGCAATTCAGATCAAATCTTGAGGCACATGTTATCATAAGCCCTGACTAAATTCAGAACTAGATTAAATGATAACTTAAATAGGTCACATCATTTTAGGTCATCACCTTACAATGGTGACCTCACACAAGAAAGATCGTCACCTTTCAAAACACAATATTGCAATATTAAAATTTTTATTTTATTAATGAATGTATCAATTTACATAGTAGTGAGATTAATCTCAAAATTAATCACAACTTAATCATACCAAGTTTCTTCGTAAAGTACTCAATTTTCAACTTCCCAAGAGGATTGGTGAAGATGTCAACACTTTTTTCTTTAGTACTGATGTAGACCAATTTAATAATATCTTTGTCTACCATATCTCTTATGTAGTGGTAAGGAATTTCTATGTGTTTGGAGCAATTGTGAAAAACTAGATTTACTGAAAGTTTAATGTAGCTTTGATTGTCACAATGAATTATTGTAGGCTTTACGGGCTTTCCAAACAATCCAAATAGTAACTTCCTTAACCATACTGCTTCTCGAGTTCCCATTGAAGCAGCCATATATTCGGCTTTAATAGAACTTTGAGCAACTGCTAATTGTTTTCTACTGAACCAAGAAATCATTGTTGATCCAAGACTAAAGAAACATCATGTAGTGATTTTATAGTTGATTGAATTTCCAGCCCAATCAGAATCAGTCAACCCTTGAATTTGAATCTCAATATTCTTGTATTTTAGGCCCATTTCAATTGTACCACATAAGTATCTTAGAATATGTTTAGCAGTTGTTAAGTGGATCTTCTCTGGTTCACACATGAAATGACTTAAAACATTTGTAGCATAGCAGATATCAGGATGAGTGTTTACCAAGTACATAAGTGATCCAACTAGTTGTCTATAATATGTAGGATCTGTATGTTCTAAATCTGTTTCTTCATCCTTGAGCTTATGAAGATTTGTTTCCATTGGGGTGGTTAGTGGTTCGCACTCCATCATTCCAAATCTGGTTAGAATGTCCAAGGTGTATTTCCTTTGATTTAGAAGAATGTAATTTTCTTTCTGTAATACTTCTAAGCCTAAGAAGTAGTGTAACAGACCTAGGTCCTTCATGTCAAATTTGTTTGTGAGATCTTGTTTGTATTTAGCAATGAGATGATCTTCTCCTTTTATTAGTAAATCATCAACATAGAGGACTAGGATTACCAGATCACCTTTGGATATTTTGAAGTATATATTAGGGTCAACTTCATTTTTGGAGTATCCTAACTTGGAGAGATAGTTGTCTATGTGTTCATACCAAGCCCTTGGAGATTTCTTAAGATCTTAGAGTGCTTTCTTCAATTTCCAGACATAACTATTTATGTCATGGGTGTTGAAGCCTTCTAGTTGTTCTACGTATACTTCTTCTTCAATAACTCCATTTAAGAATGCAGTTTTTACATCCATTTGATGTATCTTCCAACCTTTAGATGATGCAATGGCGATAATGGTTCTTACAAAGGTGTATTGAGCAACCAGAGAAAAAATTTCTTCGTAATCAATCCTAGCCTTTTGAGAGAAACCTCTAGCTACAAATCTAGCTTTATGTTTTTTGATACTACCATCTAAAGCATATTTGATTTTAAATAACCATCTTGAAGAAATGACTAAATTTCCTTTACGTCTTGGTACTACTTCCAAAACATCATTCTTAACTTGGATTGATATTCTTCAATCATTGCATCTTTCCAAGCTTGACATGATAAAGCTTCTTTAACATTAGGAGGTTCAGATTTTGTGAGTTCAGTCATAATTGCAAGATAGCATTTATGATTTCTTGTTCTCTTACTTTCTCTAAAAATCTCATCTGGCTCAATACTGTTTTCTTCAAATATTTTTCTTTCCCATAGTGGCCTTTTCTTTTTGTTAGGAATTTCAACCTCTTCAAGATTGGATGAAGGAATATCTATTGTGTTCTCTCTTTGGTTCTCAAAAATGTAGTTCTCATCATCTTATAGTGTATTCTTAGTGTCATGAATATTATCCTTCTGATTCTCAGTTTTGTGAATATTCTCCCTCTGATTCCCATTTAATCCTTCTTCTATAAGTTTGGAGAGTTTGAGAGCAATGTCCTCTTCAAATTTTACATCTCTACTAATGTCAATAGATTTCTATCCCAATATGTAGACCCTGTATCCTTTAGTAGTTTCACTATAGCCAACAAATATTCCTTTCTTCCTAGAGGGTTCTAGTTTGATTCTTTTCTCTTTAGGAATGTGAACATATACTGAACATCCAAAAATTCTTAGATGACTTAGATCTGGTTTCTTCCCTGTGAAAGCTTCTTTAGGTGTAATGTTTTCTAGAATTGAGTGAGGACATCTATTTTGAATGTATACGGCAGTATTACATGCTTAGGCCCAAAATGAGGTATGAATATTTTGATCATGCATCATAGCCTTGGAAGCTTCAATAATGGTTATGTTCTTCCTTTCTGCTACTCCATTATATTGAGGATTATAAGGTACAGTATACTCCCTCTTAATCCCAATAGAAATGCAAAAATCTTTAAAGTTTTCGGAGATGTATTCACCTCTATTGCCTGATCTTAGGATTTTTATTTTATTCCTAGTTTTATTTTCCACTAATGCTTTAAATTCTTTGAATTTTAGAAATACTTCATTTGATTCTTTGAGTTTAAGAAATTGAATCCAAGTTTTTCTAGAGTAGTCATCAATGAATTTCACATAATATGAAAATCCTTCTAGTGAGAGAGTTGACATAGGTCCACATAAATCTGTGTGAATGAGTTCTAGTACATCTTTGGTTTTATGCTCACTGGAGGAAAATGATCTTTTGATAATTTTTCCTAGAGCACATCCTTTACAAGTTCCAATATGATCAGATTTTAGATTAGGTATGCATGTAGTGATTTTCTTTAGGGAAGGAAGAGTGATAAATCCAAGGTTTCCAAACCTTTTGTGCCATAGTTGATTATAATTTTATACTTCATGACATAGAGCTAATTGGTGACTATTAAATAATTTGTATAGGCTTCCATACCTATACCCTATAGAAATATAATTTTTAAGGTTAGTGTTCATAGGCCATAATAACACTTTCTCTTATTGAAATATAAAACGATAGCCTTGATCGGCTAAGCCTGAAATAGAGACCAAAATCCTTTTTATGCCTGGTACAAAGAGAACATCTTCTAATTGTAGAGTTACTCATGTTTTCAATTTGATTGAGCAGGTCCCAATTCCTTTTGCTGGATAGGTGGAGTTGTCTCCAATTGTAACTTCATTAGAGGAATGTTCTTCCAAGGTTTCAAATTGATCTCTGAATTTGGTTATGTGCCTTGATGCTCTGCTATCGATTATCCAATGGTTTTTTTTACTTTACTTCACTTGATAAGGACAAGAAGAATAAGGATATCTTTGCTTCTTTGGTTTCAGCTATTGTAGCTTGAATTTTCTTTTTCTCTAGACAGAACCTGTGTGTATGTCCAAGTTTATCACATTTATAGCATTGCACTTTGGAGAAGTCTCTGGTTTTGTGATTTTGGCTATGGTTTCCCTTCTTATGTTTGAACTTCCTTTTGTTGTTTTTGAAATTTGAGTAAGTATGTAGAGCTTGGATCTCTCCTCCTTTATTTTGTCTGACCCCTCTTGATATTAATTGGGATTCCTCTTGAGTACAATCATTCTTTAGTTGATCAAACTTAGGTAGGGAGGGGCGACCAGTTATATATTTAATAAAGGATTCCCATGAGATAGGTAATCCTCTAAGAGCAATTAATGTTAACTCCATGTCATCAACATTGTTCCCAATAGTGGATAGTTGATCCTTTAATTCAGAAATTCTTATAAAGTAAGATGTAATGGTTTCCCCTTTGTTCATCTTTAGACTCAAGAGTTGTTGTTTGAGAGTAAGTAGTCTACTTGTATTATTGATCTCATATGTTTCTTGAATGGTCTTAAATAATTTATAGGTAGTTTTTAATCTTGCTATGGAAAGAAGAATGTAGTCCTTAACAACATCAATTATTATTTTCTTTGCTTTGTTGTTACACCTTTTTCAAGTTGATTTATCAGGTTCATCCTCAGACATGTTTATATCCTCTTTAACATAAGAATCTAACTCGAGCTCTTGAAGTAATGTCAAGATTCGTATCTTCCATGAGAAGAAGTTTGTTGCATCTTCAAGTCTGTCTTCCACTTTAATGCTATTGGCCATTTGTAATTTTCCTTTTAAATTCTAACAACAATTTGATATAATTCAGAAGTTTATTTATTTAATTCTTCTCTAAAGAGGCTCTGATACCATGTTAGGAATGCAGATCTTTAATAGAGAGAATTTAATATACTATATTAAATATAATTAAATTTTTAATATAGACTGAATTATATATGCACATGCAAGTTCTTTATGTATGTTGTAGTAGTAATATAAAACTATGATTGATATTTTTCTACAACATACATAAAGATGTATAAATACATATCTTAACAATCATGTCTATGTAGAGACATGATTGTACCTGGCTTATGCCACATACACCCATGTCTTTACATGGACATGGCGTATCATAACATATCGATAACATAAGGTTTAATTGTTGTTCGTATAACTTGGTGTGCTACAATAACTATCGTATGATAGTTATCATAACACATATTAATATATGTGTTACTATAACTATCATACAATAGTTATTGTAACTTATGCATAATATTAATACATCGACCACGATCGATATAACAATTGTTTCACTTTACTTTGAATGTAAAGTGTGTGTGTGTATATATATATATATATATATATATATCAAATCTAATCAATATGATAGTAATGATAATAATGTATGTATATATATCAATCATATCAAAGCTATTACTTAACAAGTATGATCAAGATTGGGAATTTGGAAGATGCTTACCAGTATGCCCTAAAGGAAAAGACAATTTAAGTAGAAGATAAGAACAAAGGCAAAGAGGAAGAGGTGGAAGATTCTAGAGAGGCAAAGGCAGTAGATCGATTGGTGACTCTGATAAAGGGAAGACATAGGAGAAGACTCCTAAAAGGAATTGTTACAAAGATGCCTATAGGAATGAGGGCTACTAAAGATATGATAAAAGGGTTTTTAAGGGAACTTGTTTCAAGTGTGGTGGCTAAGGTCATAGGGCCTTTGAATGCAAACAAGGTGGCTCTGAAAAGAGAATTGAAAGAAGTAGAAGGACAACTCTTGTGGATGGAAGAAGAGAGATATTCTGAAATGATTAATAATAATGAGGCTAAAAAGGGAGAGACATTGATCATGAGGAGAACCTTGTACCATGATGAAAATATGGAGAACCCTTGCCAAAGAAAGAACATGTTCTAAACTATATGTCTTGTTAGTGGTAAGGTGTGTAAGCTTATTATTGATAATGGTAGTTATGCAAATTTGGCATCTAAGGAAATGGTAGACAAGTTACAGTTGCAGAGATTGAAGCACCCCAAAACCTATGAGATTGCATGGATAAAAGATGATCACAAGGTGTTGGTAAGTGAACAATGTTGGGTTAAGTTGAAAATAGGGAAATATCATAATGAAGTATTTGTGATATAATGCCTATGGATGTATGTCATGTTTTGTATGGTAGATTTTGGTAGTATGATAGACAAGCTATACACAATGGAAGAAGAAATATGTATAATTTTGTGGCTAATGGTATGAAATGGAGATTGTTGTTTTGGATGAACCTTTTAAAAGGGAAGTTTTTACCAATGCTATAATTCGCATGGTTGATGGAAGGAAATTCTTGGAAGTTATGAGACATGAGAATGTTTGTTTTTCTATTATTCCAAAGAAGACTACAGATATAGATCTGAGAGGTGAATACCCTTAAGAGATTAAGGACATGTTGGATAAGTATTCAAATATGATTTCAAATAATGTACATGATGGTTTTCCACTAGTTAGGAGTATTAGTCATTGCATGGACCTAACTCCTAGAGCTAGTTTGCCTAATAAAGCAACTCACTGGTTGACACCAGCAGAGACTAAAGAATTGAATAGACAAGTACATGAGTTGTTGAAGAAAATATTAATGAGAGAAATTTTGAGTCCTTGTGTAGTACCTACAATATTTGCACCTAAGAAGTATGGATAGTGGAGGATGTGTATAGATTCTAGAGCAATAAACAAGATTACTATCAAGTACCAATTTCCTTTACCTAGGATGGATGACATAATGGATTTCTTGAGTGGAGCTAAGTATTTCACAATGATTGATTTGAAGAGTGGTTATCATCATATTAGAATAAGAGAAGGTAATGAATGAAAGACTGCCTTTAAGACTAAGGAAGGTCTGTATGAGTGGTTGGTAATATTTTTTTGTTTGTCTAAAACACTAAGTACTTTCATGAGGCTGATGAATGAAGTATTGAAGGAATTTTTGGGTAAATTTATTATAGTTTATCAAGATGACATCCTGATTTTTAGTAAGACAAAAGAGGAACACCTATTGCATGTAAGGAAAGTATTATAGAGGTTAAGAGAGGATAAGTTGCTGATAAATTTGAAGAAGTGTACTTTTATGAAGAATGAGCTTGTATACCCTGGATTTATGATTTATGTTGAAGGATTGAAGATGGAACCTGAGAAGATTAGAGTAATTATTGAATGGCTTGAACCTGAAAGTGTTAGTGAGGTAAGATCATTTCATGGCTTGACAAGTTTTATAGGAAGTTCATTAGGAATTTTAGTTATGTTTGAAATGCTATGAATGAGACAATGAGGGGAGATAAGAAGGAATTAAAATGGACACATGGAGCACAAAGAAGATTTGATTTATTGAATAAAAAGGTAACTGAACAACCTTTGTTAGCACTACCAGATTTCAATAAGGTGTTTCAAATAGATTGTGATTCTAGTGGGAGTGCAATCAGAGCAGTACCGAGTCAAGAAGTGGTGCAGGAGCACCTAGGTAGGCTAGAAGATGTAATGTAACCTAGGGCTTCTTTGATGATTTGTCTTGTATTGGTTCTAGCCAGAGCACTAGGATAACAAGAGGACATGTAGGTCCTATTTGTTTGAGTAATGTGTTAGTAGAGGATAGGGTACCTTAATAGGTCCTTAGAGACTTTTGTGTCCATTTAGGTCCTGTAATACCCACTCATATTTTTCTTTTTAGTTTAGGATGCCGTACTTTTAGGCATTGGTTTCAGTTGTTTGGCCGAATTCTTTTAGGCCACATTTCATGTGAGCGGATATTATTTCATTTGATGATGATACTTGTTTATGATGTCATGGTTTTACCTTATGCATAGATAGATGTGATGATGTTATCTTGTTGATTATTATTTGTCAATTTCATTTTATGATATACTTACCCCATACTCGCATTTGTATGGTTGTCTTATATGTGAATGTACTTGTTGATGTGTTGTTGTGGTAGAGGACGGAGACGTAGTTACTTGCTTCGGCGAGATCCACACGTTCAACCTATCCCTATCATTGATTGCGATATTATATTATGCATGTACATGTATGTTATTTGATGACAGGATTGCAGGTACAGGGCATCGTCTTCCCTGAATTGGCAGGAGTGAGCGTGCCCATAAATATTCATCTCAATGGTAAAGAGGGGAGGTAACATAAAGATCCAAAACACTAACCTAAGCCTAATCGTCCTAATGTAGGATGAGTTTCAGTATGACTACCTTATCCGAATTTGTCTAGGTTGACAGAATTCGAATACCCTCTCTCTTGAGTTTGTGTGTGTTTTTGCTTGATTATG
>MU226100.1:861380-877622 GCA_018584345.1 Thuja plicata
ACTGAAACCCCTAACAAATCTGTGTCTGTTATAACCGGAGCCCTACATTCTAGATTCTTCACATTTCAAAAGAAATGCATAATAGACTTCATATTTGCCTAAGAAAATGAAAGTCTACCAGCTCACTGTTCAAAATATTGAGTTTTAAGGAAGAACCGAAAATGAGGGGCAGAGCTCGAAAAAGCTACCTGTAAGATTTGCACTCGACCAAACCACCTTTCCAGCGCCGAGATCCCGCAATGCATAATGGGGAGAACTGACATACCCAGCTTCTTTTTATTTGCCGCTTGAAGCATGGGATATACCCCTTCATGCGAGTATTAATCGGGCTCTCAATGCCAAGTGACGCTAGGCAATAAATGCTTTCGAATCAAATTCTATCTTCAGGATCTGCCACCTTTTCTGATCATGATTATTTACCCTCAAGCCAAATATTTTCCACCTGTGCAAGTGATTTCCTTGGTTTCTGTGTACTGGCCCAGCAAATGAAATCATGCCACATCAATCAGCCCGTCTTGTTAGGTCATCACATCATTATTGATCCCACCGGCATCCTTTTTGAACTACTTTGAACCAAAGTTCAAAGTCGTTCAAAGAGGTTCAACCTCTCTTAAGAGGAAAAATGTCGTGCGCTTTCCTGCGAGAACACATCATTAGTAATAAAATACTTAGGCCGCTATTGAACTACTTTAAACTACTTTGAACCGGAGTTCGAAGAGGTTCAGAGTGGTTCAAATGACTTGAAAGGGTATATTATCGGTTTAAGATAGACCGGAACTGATCCCAACAACACCAAAAGCTTAGATTTGACAGACTCAAATGTGCAAGGGCTTTGGAAGGACCAACAAGGTGGAAAAGTGAACAGAGTGAAGCTTTGACCATTGTAGACACATGAACTTGGAACGTTCAAATAAAGGTGACTCTTGACCATCCAACATCGGCTCTGACTGGGGACTGCAGATTTCCCAATTTGCAGAGAACTTCAGAAAACTGGTTTCGCAGACCAAACAAAACAAAAGGAAAGGAAAAGAAAAGAGGGACACAACCAAAACTGAAAACACCGGGAACTAACTAATATGTACAAAGAGGACAAACCCAGACACCTAGAGCTTGCATAATTTCAGATCCTGCCCATTATAGGTAAAGGGAAGATTAACACCATCTAGATATGACAACTTAAAGGTGTTTGAACCTAAAGCTTCCGAGATGATGAGCGGACCTTTCCACAGAGACTCAAACTTCCCATGTGATCCCTTTGATGCTCTTCTTTTGTCCCATAACAGAACTTCATCACCCTCCATAAAACTGTGAGGTCTAGCTTGCATGTCAAAGATCTATTTCACCTTCATCTGATGTTCAGTAATATGATCTACCATATTCTCTCTGTCTTCTTCCAACTTGCTTAGGTGCATTACACGCCTTTCCAGGGGATCTTTGAAATACTCATCTTCAATCACTGCTTGGAGTTTCGCAGAGGATAGTTTGAGAGGCAATGACACATGAGCCCCGATGCCATATACCAATTCAAAAGGTGACATGCCGATAGCTCATTTCAAGGTGATCTGATCTTCCCACAGTGCCTCATGAAGCTTCTTGTGCCAGTCCCGGGGATTATCATCCATCAATTTTTTCATTATGACTATCAAGTTTTTGTTGCTAGATTCTGCTTGGCCATTTCCCTATGGAAAATAATCTAAGGAATGGGCCAACGCCATGCCATGCTCATAGCAGAAGGTTGATATTTCTTCTGAAGAAAAATATGTAGCATTATCTGCTACGATTTTGACTGGCACTCTGAATCTTACAAAAATGAAATTCAGCAAAAATTCACACACCACCTGAGAGTTAGCCTTCTTCGTGGGTATTGCCTCCACCCATTTTGTAAAATAATTGGTGGCTGTTAGAATATAGATATCCCCAGCACTAGATGGTGGATTTAATGGCCTGATGAAATCGATTCCCCATTGTCTGAAATGTTCTTCCACAATAATCGGCTTGAGGGGTAACGCTGCTAGATAGGGTCTCCCAGTGAATAATTGACATTTGTCACAGTTTTTGACATACTGGTAAGCATCCTTGAACATCCCTGGCCAGTAGAACCTATTTCAAAGAATCTTGTAAGCTGTCACAGTTGAAGAATAGTGTCCCCCGCATGCTTCATCATGGAACGCTCTTAGCAATTCTTTCTGTTGTTCTTCATCAACGCACCTGAGGAAAGTTCCATCAACTCCTTTTTTGAACAAAGTTCCCTGGGAAATCACATATTTATTAGCTTTCAATCTCAGGTTGTGCCTTTCCTTTTGATTCAAGTGATCTGGGCATTCACCATATGTAAGTAATTCAGTAATGTCTGAGAACCAAGGGTCAATTGAGCTGACCAATAATGCCATCGGGACTTCATCAATTTTTTCACATATCTCCTTATTCTCCGCAATTAACTTACATAAATCTTTTCCTCTCACCAAATTTGTAGGTTTGATTGTCAGGTCATATTCTTGAATCTTCGCAATCCATACAGCTCTGTTATTCATGCCAATCTCTTTCTGAATCAGAATGCTCTTCATAGTTGTTTCTGGCACATATACGGTACTATGCGAGTGAAGAATATAATATCTGAAATGCTTCACTGCCTTTACCACCATATAAGCATGTTTCTTCAGGGGCACGCTCATAAAGGCTATGGGTGCTTCTTTCCCTTCTTTATCCTTCTGAGTGAGTATGCTTGACAGGGTATGTTGAGAGGCGTAACAGTACATAATGAAATTTTTTCTGAAATTGGGGCTCCTCAATGCTGGTGCCTGAGATATGGAAGTTTTAATATCTTCAAACGCCTTCTTCCCATCATCATTCCACTTAAAAGGGACTTTCTCGCTCATCATTTTGATCATATGTCTCGTTACTTCAGAGAATTCAGGAATAAAGGCTCGCAGAAAATTTATTTGCCCGAAGAAGGACTTCAGACCAATTCTGCTAGCGGGCAGACTGAGTTGCTGAATTACTTTAACTCGTTTAGGATCTATTTTTATGCCCTCCCTTGATACTATATGACCGAGTAACTTCCCCTCCTCTACAAAGAATATGGACTTTTTTGGGTTTAAAGAGATACCATGGTCCGTGCAACGCTGCAAAACTCGTTCAAGGTCATTCAAGTGCTGATTTCTCTTCTTCGAGAATACTGTAAGGTCATCCAGATAGATCACTATGATTTTGTTTCTGAGATCTTCGAAGGAAGAGTTCATTGCCCGTTGAAAGGTTGCACCTGCATTTATTAATCCGAAGGGCATCCGGTTGTAGGCATAAGTACCCCATGGTGTAATAAAGGCTATCTTGTGTTGGTCAGCCTTTGCTACTCCTATTTGATTGTAACCCGAATAGCCATCTAACATTGACATGGCTTCAGAACCGGAGACCGCCTGTAGGACATGCTCCATGACAGGCAAGGTGTAATTATCCTTCAAACTTTCTTGGTTCAGGCTACGAAAATCAACACAAATTCAGACTTCACCATTTTTCTTTCTTACTGGTACTATGTTAGCTATCCACATTGAATGGTGAATTAGGTAGATGATTCAAGCCTGTAACATCTTTTTAACTTCCCTCGGTATAGCTTCTGACACCTTAGGGGTATAGTTCCTCAACTTCTGACAGAAAGGAACAACTCCAGGCTTCAAAGGGATTTGGTGCTCAAATTGACCATCTCTGAAAACTTTCAAATCTCCATAATCCCAGGCAAAAACATCTCTGTATTCTTTCAACAACCTCTTCAAGTCTTCCTTCTCAGGTTCAGTGCAGCTTTGGCCAATGGAAATCCATCTAGGAGAACCCTGGTCACCTATATCAATATTGTCATATTCCTTTGGATTTGGGACATGTAAGACTTTTTTCTTCACTGTGCTATCATCTCTTCTTCTGAATAGATGCTCCAGAGAAACTAGGCCTTTAGGGGTTTTATTGCTTTTCAGCTGAATCACCCCTGCATTATCATCCTCATCTTGGTAAATTTCTGTACATTCACTGTTTGAACCTTCAAAATATACCTCAGCAAATCCAGCGGCACACTCGAGAAATTCTTTAAGCTGTGTATCATCATCGAATACTTGCCAGTTTTGGACATTGTCTGGTACCCTCGACTTGTATATCATTTCAATCTGGTATTTTTGAGTTTTAAAATCAGGGTGTGGCAAGAGCAAGGAGGCTGATACAGCCAAAGAATCTGCTCTAGTATTCTGATTCCTAGGGATATACTCAATGGAAAAAGCATCAAAAGATTCTATGTCATCCCAGACTAGGTTTCTATAATGCTTTAGTTTCTCATTCTTTACAGAAAACTGCCCCCGAACCTGTTTCACAATCAATTCAGCGTCTCCTTTCACATTCAGCTTTTTAACCCCTCTAAACCTGCACTCCTCCAGGCCTAACAACAAGGCTTCATATTCTGTGGTGTTGTTAGTGGTTTTGAAATCTAACTTGAAGAAAAAAGGAATACACTCTCCGTGGGGGGGGGAAAAGAACCACTCAGGCACCTGAGCCTGAGTTAGAGCAGCTTCCGTCAAATTCCATTTTCCAAATATCTTCTTCTTCCTGAGGTTTGATTTGAACATCTTTATCTGGAGCAGACAGGATAACATAATTCTCAAAATTACATTCTTCATACAGGATTTGAGCTCTGGGCTCAGCTGAAGGCATCACGGTATATTTATTCTTAGGTTCAGGTTCTAGCTTTACCTTCTTTTTGCCTACGGGAATTGTGGCTTCAGAACAGTCCATTTTTATATCCCCACCTAAGTCTTTACAGAAGGTTCTGCTGAGTAACATCCCATAACTAGCTGGGATATCGGTTACTAAAATTATGAGCTTTAGCCGCTTGTCAGGGTATGCGGCTAGGACAGCTTGGTAGTCTTTGATCTAACCCTTTAATGGTACTTCTTTACCGTCCATAGAGTAACAATGGCCAAAGGTTTTGGTTAAGGGTAAGTCCAAAGCCTTAGCTACGGGGGCAGGCATTATGTTTTTAGAAGCACCAGAATCAATAATACAATTACTCAATTTTTGACCATTCAATAGGAGAGAGACATAAAATGGATTTGGCTTTTCCTCTTCATACTCAGTTTCTATGGAATTCGTGGACTGACCTCCTTTTGGGGTTTGGGGAGTATCTTGGGGTTGGAAAACAAAAGGTTCTTGAGTAGTGGAGGTCTCTCCTATAAAGGATTTATCTACTTGAGGACTTGTATAATTTTCCCCTTTAACATATTTTACTAACTTATCCAGTTCTCCAGGATTCATCTTCAAGAAATCAAGAGAAGAGATAGAAACTATGGAAGACTTACAGAACTCAACAAAATAAAAAGGAGATGAAGGGGTAATTGTATTTCTGGGAAGAAGTTTTACCTCTGTGCCTCTTGAACTTGTGCACATTTCTTCACCAGTAGGCTCCTTTCTTTTTGTGTCTGCACTTGTAGCAGCTGCACCTGGAACAAACTTCTGAGTTCGTTGATTTCTTATTAAGATAGCACAGGCTGGGTCCTGTAGATTTTCCAATACACTTCCTCCTTGCTCTGCACCAGGTACATATTCTGAGTAGAAAGAACCCGACGAACCCACGTCTAGAGAATCTTTTTCTTCATGAAATTGTTCATTATTCATCTCATCTCTGGCTGCATTGAGTTGTAAGTATCTTAACCATTTGGTACACGTATCCCCATCATGATCGGTGGTTAAATGCAATGAGCACATAGTTTCTTTGGGAGCAGGCTCTATTAGCAACCTTGGTTGAGGGCAGGTAGAGCTTTTGTCTGCTGTTGGGGAAGTTTCCTTCGACTTATATCTTGATAAGGGGGTTGATAAGAGGTCATTCTATTCTGTTGCCTTTTTAGCATCGCTATGTCATTCATAAGCCTTTGTATCATTGGATCTATAGTCGCAGCTGCTGAAGAACTGCTCGGAGTTTGTGCTTCTCTCTTCCACTTGCCAGTAGTTATGAGAGTGTCTTCAAGCTCAATCACACTGGTTTGGGCATCTTCAAAATTTGGAACTCCGTCTTTCAACAAATGGAAGCTTACATCCAGCGGGACTGCATTGAGGAAGTAAATCTTTTTATTTTTGTCGCTCGGGGAGGCGGTTGCTGGAATTCTTTGTAGAATTCTATTGAATTTGGCAATGAACTCTCTCATCGGTTCATGGATCTCCTTTTTTAACTGACTAAGTTGTATCAATAAAGAGACTTCATTGTTAGGGGTTTTGAACCTTCTTTCGAACGCCCGCTTCATGGTGTCCCAATTCGTGATAGATCCATTCGGCAAGTGACTGAACCAATCGGCAGCAGCGTCTACAAGAGTTCTGAGAAAAAGTATCACCACCACATCTTTGATAGATATGCTCATGATCCCACAAGCGGTTTGGAAGGCATTGAGATGGACATCTGAAGAGACCTTATTGTCCCCACTGAACTTAGGCAAAATTTGATTAGCTCCTTTAGGTAAATCAGCAGGTTGGTTAACCCCCAGGTTCAGAGGACCAATGTGTTGGCCCCAAGGTTGATTTCCAGCCATGAATGGAAGTTGGAAATTCAAAGGGTGGATATTTAAGATAGTGGGAATTACAGTTCCCGGAGAAAGAATGGCTTGGATAGTTAAAGGGACAGCTGGTCTTTGCAGGGGAGATGAGGGTCAGTTGACGGTTTGAGCTTTCTTCCTTCGAGAAAGATTTAAATCTGATTTGAAATTTAGGCTTTCCAACAGTTCAAAATCTTCATCCACCAATCCTCTGCTACGTTCCCCCCTGGTGTATCTTCTGGTATCTATTTAAAACTCAGTCTTGTTGTCGACCTTGTGCAAGTCTATTAACTATGACAGCTTCTCTAGCAATAGGAATACCTCTCAAGTGTTCACCAATTTCTTCTTCTCTCTCGAGCACTTCTTGAACCCAGTGGAACTCTTGATTACTTCGTCTGAACCTCCAAGCAGCTGAAGCAAGATCTGAGATTAAATCCTCCTGTGTGTCTTGAAAACCAAAATTTGGCTGGAGCATAGGGAACACATTATCATTAGGTAGCACCATTATGTAACATTATGATGGGAATCAGACTAGAGCACTTGACTGGTCTTTCCCCAGTAGAAGCAACAAAATCTGTTGGCTAACAGATTTGTTCTCCTTGAACCTTGATATTTATCTTCTAACTCTATGCCTTTGAAAACAAATCATTAAACAACAGTTGGGTAAGCATTTACTTTGCTTCCCTCTGAATTTTACAAAAGTACAGCTCCCTTTTGAAGATTTTCAATGAATGGATATTACAATCTAACATATAAGATTTTAACTGAAAAGCAGGAAAAGATCTCTCAACTGTTCTTGGACAGATGAGGTAAAGCAAAGGAAACTTGCAAAACTACACAAGAAATGGGAAACTACTTTGCAGAGGAAATTTAAACTAACTGACTGACCAAGAAATTCAGAATAAATAACTACTCATCTACAACAAACTGGAGTTCAGAAATCTAAAATAAATGACTGAAATAGAGTCATGCATGCATAAGCTTGAAATATAACTCTCTCAAAGTAGAACATATATTTCATTATCTGATTCAAAGATCAAAATAAATTCATGCACGAGGATTCCAGCATAACTGGCTCAAAGTCCAGATATCATCAGTCACTTAGGATATTACATAAAACAGGAAAAGACTTTTACTACTATTCTAAATTATATCTATTTCCCCCTCTATTCTATTCTATTATAACCCCCTGCAAATTCTTAAGCTCTAGATTAAATAGTTTAACAGTCTGAGAAAGCCTCCCGAAAAACCCAGCTTCTCGGACACAATCAAAGCAAGAAACAGTTACCAGTTACAACCAAGTTCTCGGAAAAGATTTAAAGCAAGATAAATTGAGAAAAAAAAACTGAATCTGATTCATTTTTCCTGTGCATCCACTGATGTGGCCACCTTTACCAGCTTCCACGACCGGAAGACACGGAGCAGCTCCTGAGTAGGCGGGGTGTGCAGATTCTTTAACGCTTTCAACTTGGCGTACGTCGCGTTCTTCTCCCAGTGCATTTTCTGGATCTTCTCTGCCTATTTTGGTAGTTGTCCCTGATTCAAGATATGCATAGCCTCAATGTTAGCATTTCTAGTGAGGTCGTGAACCATTGGGGTTTCACTCTCTTTGAAAGCATTCATTTCATCAACGAAGGACTTAACTATCACGTCGACACCCTGCTCTCCATCTTCCAGTTGTACGATGCCTGAGGGATTTACTATTTTGATATCCTTCAAGGTGTCAAAGTGGATTTCCTTCACTTCTTTTTCCATGATTCACATCTGAGAAATGGCTGCTTCGAACAATGTGTTCTTCCAGCTGAAGTTTTTCTTTAAGATGAACAGCATACACGGGTCAACTAACTTCATGGGATTCTCAACCAAAAACTGTTTTACTCCATAATATTCAATTTCCTGTACTCGATTCACAACCTCTGCACAATTTCCTGCCTCGCTTTCCCATATTGGGATCAAAGTCTGAATTTCCCCCAGGAGTATTTCGCTGTCTACGCGGGTGCTCACGAACTCCCTTATGAAAGCACTTCATTCTGCTATAATACCGTCTGTCCATGCCTTCATTACTTCTGTCTAGGTTCTACCCTGCTGTACCTATTTGACTAGCCTTTGATTTTCTACCGAATTAGGATCAAATCCTTGATGGGCCTGTGCTAAAGGCAGAGCACCATTTTTGGCCAATGAATAGAGAAATTCTGCCATGGTTGAGACTATTTGTTTCAATTCACGTTTCTCTCTACCATCTTTCTGTGACTGTCTGAGCATATGATTCACGGATAATTTGAAAATGTGATCATAGGAGTCTCTATTCAGCATGCCTAACTCCATCTTTGTTATCTCATAATCCTTGGGCCCTAGATCCTGTGTTTCTCCCATAGGCCTTACTGTGGCGATTTCGGCAGTAACCTTCCCTGTAGATGGGTCTGTTGTTAACTTCGCGTCACTTTTCATTCTTTTAGCTTCCAGAGTGTGTGCTGCATACCTCGTAACAATTTCTTTAACTAGCATAGACAGCGGCTTGAAACTTCTCCTGTTGTTGACTGATTCAGTAAGCCATGGTGGGACTGTACTAGGCACCATTTGGTTATTGGGCATCCTTGCAGGTGTATCTGTAACCTGAGATATGTCTTAACAGTGTGTGAGAGCTTCCTGAACCTTCCGTTTGTGATCGGGGGTGAATGAGAGGTCTTCATCATTGAGATCAACGACATCATCCAAATAATCAGGTTCTTCTGAAGCCATCTGATTCTTCTTTTCAGACCTCGTTCTAGGCCTTGACCTCGGCGCGGTAGGGTGTTTCGCTGAGGCTGTCTTCTCCTTCAATAGTATTACTTCACCTGCATTTGATAACAAAGGAGAATCATTAGCAAGAGCTTGCTTCACATTTTTAATAGGTGACCCAGTATCGCGGCATGTATTTGTAAGGAGTTGAACTCATTTCTTCCTTTCCGTAATCCAATTCTCAGTTTCTTCAAAAATGCTGCGGGCCCGAAGTCTGATATCACTGGATTATTTTCTGCTCCAGTCAATAATTGGGACAGCTTCTGCCTTGGAAAAGGTGGCGGATGGATGCGGAATCTCTGAACTGTCCTCTTCTATACTTCTGATATAAAACTTCAATTGCAATAGCTTGATCTGAGATACAGTAAGCCTGGTTCAATCCCGCTCCCAAATTATTTTCTCATCACTGAGATTTTCCCATAGATCCTCAAGATGATAACTTGGGGAAGGGCATTTGCTTAACCCTAGGGTCTGCCTGGCAAAACCTTTGCTATCAAATCCTGTCCTCGGTTCATAAAAAGGCATGTGAAAGTTCAGCGAATTTCTCCCCACAACAGATGCATCCAACATACTGTTACAGACTAGATGGCCTAATTTCACTGGGAACAAAGAGTTCCACTTGTCTTCCGGGAGAGCAGTTTTAATAACAATGAACAACTATCTGCAAACTTCTGCCAGAACAAAACAATCAAAAGCGTACCTAGGTAGCTTCAAGGGTTCCTCTTTGAATCCACCTACCCGAATATATGTGAAGCGGGGAAATTGAATGTAGAAGCTACCAAATACTTCGACCAATTTCTGAGCATTGTCTGAAATCCTCTGGTTCAGCTTGCCAGCAAGTTCTTGGCGCAATTTCCCCCAGAACACATCATGTACCGTCCTGTAATCCTCTAAAACTCTATCTTTTCTCAGCAATGGGCAATACTCATAGATAAACAAGATTTTATTCCAAGGAACTTTCTGGATAGGAGATAGATTTTGAGTACAGGCCAAGCAATACATTAGGTATGAAGACATATAAAACCCTTCTTTGGTCATTTGATTCTGTTTGAGTTGATCCCTAAGAGATACGACTATGATCTCGGCCCAGTCTATGTGCTATCTTCCTTCTAGAATGATCTCCACAAAATGGAACATCCATTCGTCAAAGAACAAGGCCTGTTCTGAACCTTTCAGTCGGTGGAGGAGGACAACCAGATCATATACCAAGGGATTCATGTGATCCTTAGTGAGGAATTTGGGCAACCGTGACCCTCCTTTGTAATTGGTTTTTGTCCATCTTCTTGCGATGTGCCTTCTGTTTCTATCAACATTTTCCCTAAATTGGGCCAGAGACTGGGTGGGAGTGAAGTTAACAAGACCTTCATCAGGTATTTTGAAAACTATAGAAATGGTCCCGTGGTTCACAGGTATTAGGGTTTGACCATCCGCCTTTAAAATACTCTTCAATTTAACATCATATCTGTTGATACATTCCTGTACTAACTCTAGACAAATGGCGGAAGGTGGGAATGCGGTTGCTTCTAGTAGACCACTGGGTAAGATTTCTACAACAAACTCTTCATCAACATGAGAAGAGAGTCTTGAAGTTATGTCATCAACTGAAACCCCTAACAAATCTGTGTCTGTTATAACCGGAGCCCTACATTCTAGATTCTTCACATTTCCAAAGAAATGCATAATAGACTTCATATTTGCCTAAGAAAATGAAAGTCTACCAGCTCACTGTTCGAAATATTGAGTTTTAAGGAAGAACCAGAAATGAGGGGCAGAGCTCTAAAAAGCTACCTGTAAGATTTACACTCGACCAGACCACCTTTCCAGCGCCAAGATCCCGCAATGCATAATGGGGAGAATTGACTTACCCAGCTTCTTTTTATTTTCCGCTTGAAGCGCGGGATATACCCCTTCATGTGAGTATTAATCGGGCTCTGAATGCCAAGTGACGCTAGGCAATAAATGCTTTCGAATCAAATTATATCTTCAGGATCTGCCACCTTTTCCGATCATGATTATTTACCCTCAAGCCAAATATTTTCCACCCGTGCAAGTGATTTCCTTGGTTTCTGTGTACTGGCCCAGCAAATGAAATCATGCCACGTCAATCGGCCCGTCTTGTCAGGTCATCACATCATTATTGATCCCGTCAGCATCCTTTTTGAACTACTTTGAACTACTTTGAACCAGATTTCAAAGTGGTTCAAAGAGGTTCAACCTCTCTTAAGAGGAAAAATGTTGCGCGCTTTCCTGTGAGAACACATCGTTAGTACTAAAAGACTTAGGCCGCTATTGAACTACTTTGAACTACTTTGAACCAAAGTTCAAAGAGGTTCAGAGTGGTTCAAATGACATGAAAGGGTATATTATCGGTTTAAGACAGACCGGAACTGATCCCAATGATGCCAAAATCTTACATTTGACAGACTCAAATGTGCAAGGGCTTTGGAAGGACCAACAAGGTGGAAAAGTGAACAGAGAGAAGCTTTGACCATTGTAGACACATGAGCTTGGAAAGTTCAAATAAAGGTGACTCTTGACCATCCAACATCGGCTCTGACTGGGGACTGCAGATTTCCCAATTTGCAGAGAACTTCAGAAAACTAGTTTCACAGACCAAACAAAACAAAAGGAAAGGAAAATAAAAGAGGGACACAACCAAAACTAAAAACACAGGGAACTAACTAATATGTACAAAGAGGACGAACCCAGACACCTAGAGCTTGCATAATTTCAGATCCTGCCCATTATAGGTAAAGGGCATATTAACACCATCTAGATATGACAACTTAAAGGCGTTCGAACCCAAAGCTTCCGAGATGATGAACGGACCTTTCCACAGAGACTCAAACTTCCCATGTGATCCCTTTGATGCTCTTCTTTTGTCCCATAAGAGAACTTCATCGCGCTCCATAAAACCACGAGGTCTAGCTCGCATGTCAAAGATCTGTTTCACCTTCATCTGATGTTCAGTAATATGATCTACCATTTTCTCTCTGTCTTCTTCCAACTTGCTTAAGTGCATTAAACGCCTTTCCAGGGGATCTTTGAAATACTCATCTTCAATAACTGCTTGGTGTTTTGCAGAGGATAGTTTGAGAGGCAATGACACATGAGCCCCAATCCCATATACTAATTCAAAAGGTGACATGCCGATAGCTCATTTCAATGTGATCCGATCTGCCCACAGTGCCTCATGAAGCTTCTTGTGCCATTCCCGGGGATTATCATCCATTAATTTTTTCATTATGACTATCAGGTTTTTGTTGCTGGATTCTGCTTGGCCATTTCCCTGTGGAAAATAATCTGAGGAATGGGCCAACACCATGCCATGCTCATAGCAGAAGGTTTCTATTTCTTTTGAAGAAAAATATGTAGCATTATCTGCTACGATTTTGACTGGCACTCCGAATCTTACAAAAATGAAATTCAGCAAAAATTCACACACCACCTGAGAGTTATCCTTCTTCGTGGGTATTGCCTCCACCCATTATATAAAATAATCGGTGGCTGTTAGAATATAGATATCCCCAGCACTAGATGGTGGATTTAATGGCCTGATGAAATTGATTCCCCATTGTCTGAAAGGTTCTTCCACAATAACTGGCTTGAGGGGTAACGCAGCTAGATAGGGTCTCCCAGCGAATAATTGACATTTGTCACAGTTTCTGACATACTGGTAAGCATCCTTGAACATCCCTGGCCAGTAGAACCTATTTCAGAGAATCTTGTAAGCTGTCACAGTTGAAGAATAGTGTCCCCTGCATGCTTCATCATGGAACGCTCTTAGCAATTCTTTCTATTGTTCTTCATCAACGCACCTGAGGAAAGTTCCATCAACTCCTTTTTTGAACAAAGTTCCCTGGGAAATCACATATTTATTAGCTTTCAATCTCGGGTTGCACCTTTCCTTTTGATTCAAGTGATCTGGGCATTCACCATATGTAAGTAAGTAAGTAATTTCTGAGAACCAAGGGTCAATTGAGCTGACCAATAATGCCATCGGGACTTCATCAATTTTTTCACATATCTCCTTATTCTCCGCAATTAACTTACATAAACCTTTTCCTCTCACCAAATTTGTTGGTTTGATTGTCAGGTCATATTCTTGAATCTTTGCAATCCATACAGCTCTGTTATTCATCCCAATCTCTTTCTGAATCAGAATGCTCTTCACAGCGGTTTCTGGCACATATACGGTACTATGCGAGTGAAGAATATAATATCTGAAATGCTTCACTGCCTTTACCACCGCATAAGCATGTTTTTCTATCTGGGAGTATTTAAGCTCGTGTTTCTTCAGGGGCACGCTCATAAAGGCTATGGGTGCTTCTTTCCCTTCTTTATCCTTCTGAGTGAGTATGCTTGACAGGGTATGTTGAGAGGCGTAACAGTACATAATGAAATCTTTTCTGAAATTGGGGCTCCTCAATGCTACTGCCTGAGATATGGCAGTTTTAATATCTTCAAACACCTTCTTCCCATCATCATTCCACTTAAAAGGGACTTTCTCACTCATCATTTCGATCATATGTCTCGTTACTTCAGAGAATTCAGGAATAAAGGCTCACAGAAAATTTATTTGCCTGAAGAAGGACTTCAGACCAATTCTGCTAGCGGGTAGACTGAGTTGCTGAATTGCTTTAACTCGTTCAGGATCTATTTTTATGCCCTCCCTTGATACTATATGACCGAGTAACTTCCCCTCCTCTACAAAGAATATGGAATTTTTGGGGTTTAAAGAGATACCATGGTCCCTGCAACGCTGCAAAACTCGTTCAAGGTCATTCAAGTGCTGATTTATCTTCTTCGAGAATACTGTAAGGTCATCCAGATAGATCACTATGATTTTGTTTCTGAGATCTTCGAAGGAAGAGTTCATTGCCTTTTGATAGGTTGCGCCTGCATTTATTAATCTGAAGGGCATTCGGTTGTAGGCATAAGTACCCCATGGTGTAATAAAGGATGTCTTGTGTTGGTCGGCCTTTGCTACTCCTATTTGATTGTAACCTGAATAGCCATCTAACATTGACATAGCTTCAGAACCGGAGACCGCCTGCAGGACATGCTCCATGACAGGCAAGGCGTAATTATCCTTCAAACTTTCTTGGTTCAGGTTATGAAAATCAACACAAATTCGGACTTCACCATTTTTCTTTCTTACTGGTACTATGTTAGCTATCCACATTGAATGGTGAACTGGGTAGATGATTCGGGCCTGTAACATCTTTTTAACTTCCCTTAGTATAGCTTCTGACACCTTAGGGTTATAGTTCCTCAACTTCTGACAAAAAGGAACAACTCTAGGCTTCAAAGGGATTTGGTGCTCAAATTGACCATCTCTAAAAACTTTCAAATCTCCATAATCCCAGGCGAAAACATCTCTGTATTCTTTCAACAACCTCTTCAAGTCTTCCTTCTCAGGTTCAGTACAGCTTTGGCCAATGGAAATCCATCTAGGAGAACCCTGGTCACCTATATCAATCTTGTCATATTCCTTTGGATTTGGGACATGCGAGACTTTTTCCTTCACTGTGCTATCATCTCTTCTTCTGAACAGATGCTCCAGAGAAACTAGGCCTTTAGGGATTTTATTTCTTTTCAGCTAAATCACCCCTGCATTATCATCCTCATCTTGGTAAATTTCTGTACATTCACTGTTAGAACCTTCAAAATATACCTCACCAAATCCAGGGGCACACTCAAGAAATTCTTTAAGCTGTGTATCATCATCGAATACTTGCCAGTTCTGGACATTGTTTGGTACCCTCGGCTTGTATATCATTTCAATCTGGTATTTTTGAGTTTTAAAATCAGGGTGTGGCAAGAGCAAGGAGGTTGATACAGCCAAAGAATCTGCTCTGGTATTCTGATTCCTAGGGATATACTCAATGGAAAAAGCATCAAAAGATTCTATGTCATCCTAGACTAGGTTTCTGTAATGCTTTAGTTTCTCATTCTTTATAGAAAACTGCCCCCGAACCTGTTTCACAATCAATTCAGCGTCTCCTTTCACAATCAGCTTTTTAACCCCTTAAAACCTGCACTCCTCCAGGCCTAACAACAAGGCTTCATATTCTGTGGTTTTGTTAGTGTTTTTGAAATCTAACTTGAAGGAAAAAGGAATACACTCTCCATGGGGGGGGAAAAGGACCACTTCGAAACCTGATCCTGAGTTAGAGCAGCTTCCGTCAAATTCCATTTTCCAAATATCTTCTTCTTCCTAAGGTTTGATTTGAACATCTTTATCTGGAGCAGACAGGATAACATAATTCCCGAAATTACATTCTTCATATAGGATTTGAGCTTTGGGCTCAGCTGAAGGCATCACGGTATATTTATTCTTAGGTTCAGGTTCTAGCTTTACCTTCTTTTTGCGTACGGCAATTGTGGCTTCGGACCAGTCCATTTTTATATCCCCACCTAAGTCTTTACAGAAGGTTCTACTGAGTAACATACCGTAACTAGCTGGGATATCGGCTACTAAAATGGTGAGCTTTAGCCGCTTGTCAGGGTATGCGGCTAGGAAAGCTTGGCAGTCTTTGATCTAACCCTTTAATGGTACTTCTTTACCATCCATAGAGTAACAATGGCCGAAGGTTTTGGTTAAGGGTAAGTCCAAAGCCTTAGCTACAGGGGCAGGCATTATGTTTTCAGAAGCACCAGAATCAATAATACAATTACTCAATATTTGACCATTCAATAGGAGAGAGACATAAAATGGATTTGGCTTTTCCTCTTCATACTTAGTTTCTACGGAATTCGTGGACTGACCTCCTTCTGGGGTTTGGGGAGTATCTTGGGGTTGGAAAACAAAAGGTTCTTGAGTAGTGGAGGTCTCTCCTATAAAGGATTTATCTACTTGAGGACCTGTATAATTTTCCCCTTTAACATATTTTACTAACTTATCCAG
>MU226100.1:877697-896594 GCA_018584345.1 Thuja plicata
CTTACAGAACTCAACAAAATCGAAAGGAGATGAAGGGGTAATTGTATTTCTGGGAAGAATTTTTACCTCCGTGCCTCTTGAACTTGTGCGCGTTTCTTCACCAGTAGGCTCCTTTCTTTTTGTGTCTACACTTGTAGCAGTTGCACCTGGAACAAACTTCTGAGTTTGTTGATTTCTTATTAAGATAGCACAGGTTGGGTCCTGTAGAGTTGCCAATACAATTCCTCCTTGCTCTGCACCAGGTACATATTCTGAGTAGAAAAAACCTGACGAACCCACGTCTGGAGAATCTTTTTCTTCATGAAATTGTTCATTATTCATCTCATCTCTGGCTGCATTGAGTTGTAAGTATCTTAACCATTCGGTACATGTATCCCCATCATTATTGGTGGTTAAATGGAACAAGCACATAGTTTCTTTGGGAGCGGGCTCTATTAGCAACCTTGGTTGAGGGCCAGGTAGAGCTTTTGTCTGCTGTTGGGGAAGTTGCCTACAACTTATATCTTGATAAGGGGGTTGATAAGAGGTTGTTCTGTTCTGCTACCTTTTTAGCATCGATATGTCATTCATAAGCCTCTGTATCATTGGATCTGTAGTCACAGCTGCTGAAGAACTGCTCGGAGTTTGTGCTTCTCTCTTCCACTTGCCGGCAGTTATGAGAGTGTCTTCAAGCTCAATCACTCTGGTTTGGGCATCTTCAAAATTTGGAACTCCGTCTTTCAACAAATGGAAGCTTACATCTAGCAGGACTGCATTGAGGAAGTAAATCTTTTTATTTTCGTCGCTCGGGGCAGTGGTTGCTGGAATTCTTTGTACAATTCTATTGAATTTGGCAATGAACTCTCTCATCGGTTCATGGATCTCCTTTTTTAACTGACTAAGTTGTATCAATAAAGAGACTTCATTGTCAGGGGTTTTGAACCTTCTTTTGAATGCCCGCTTCATGGTGTCCCAATTCATGATAGATCCATTCGGCAAGTGACTGAACCAATCGGCAGCAGTGTCTACAAGAGTTCTGACAAAAAGTCTCACCGCCACATCTTTGGTAGATATGCTCATGATCCCACAAGCGGTTTGGAAGGCATTGAGATGGACATCTGAAGAGACCTTATTGTCCCCGCTGAACTTAGGCAAAATTTGATTAGCTCCTTTAGGTAAATCAGCAGGTTGGTTAACCCCCAGGTTCAGAGGACCAATGTGTTGGCCCCAAGGTCGATTTCCAGCCATGAATGGAAGCTAGAAATTCAAAGGGTGGATATTTAAGGCAGTGGGAATTATAGTACCCGGAGAAAGAATGGCATGGATAGTTAAAGGGATAGCTGGTCTTTGCGGGGGAGATGAGGGTCAGCTAATGGTTTGAGCTTTCTTCCTTCGAGAAAGATTTAAATCTGATTTGAAATTTAGGCTTTCCAACAATTCAAAATCTTCATCCACCAATCCTCTGCTGCGTTCCCCCCTTGTGTATCTTCTGGTTTCCAGTTCCGGTATCTATTTAAAACTCAGTCTTGTGTTCGACCTTGTGCAAGTCTATTAACTATGACAGCTTCTCTAGCAATAGGAATACCTCTCAAGTGTTCACCAATTTCTTCTTCTCTCTTGAGCACTTCTTGAACCCGGTGGAACTCTTGATTACTTCGTCTGAACATCCAAGTAGCTGAAGCAAGATCTAAGATTAAATCCTCCTATGTGTCTTGAAAACCCAAATTTGGCTGGAGCACAGGGAACACATTATCATTAGGTAGCACCATTATGTAACATTATGATGGGAATCAGACTAGCGCACTTGACTGGTCTTTCCCCAGTAGAGTCACCAAAATCTGTTGGCTAACAAATTTGTTCTACTTGAACCTTTATATTTATCTTCTAACTCTATGCCTTTGAAAACAAATCATTAAACAATAGTTGGGTAAGTATTTACTTTGCTTCCCTCTGAATTTTACAAAGGTACAGCTCCCTTTCGAAGATTTTCAATGAATGGATATTACAATCTAACATATAAGCTTTTAAATGAAAAGAAGGAAAAGATCTCTCAACTATTCTTGGATAGATGAGGTAAAGCAAAGGAAACTTGCAAAACTACACAAGAAACGGGAAACTACTTTGCAGAGGAAATTTAAACTAACTGACTGACAAAGAAATTCAGAATAAATAACTACTAATCTACAGCAAACTGGAGTTCAGAAATATAAAATAAATGACTGAAATAGAGTCACGCATGCATAAGCTCGAAATATAACTCTCTCAAAGTAGAACATATATTTCATTATCTGATTCAAAGATCAAAATAAATTCATGCACGAGGATTCCAGCATAATTGGCTCAAAGTCCAGATATGATCAGTCACTTAGGCTATTACATAAAATAGGAAAAGAATTTTACTACTGTTCTAAATTCTATCTATTTCCCCCTCTATTCTATTCTATTCTAACCCCCTGCAAAGTCTTAAGCTCCAGCTTAAATAGTTTAACAGTCTGAGAAAGCCTCCTGAAAAACCTGGCTTCTCGGACACAATCAAAGCAAGAAACAGTTACCAGTTACAACCAAGTTCTCAGAAAAGATTTAAAGAAAGATAAATTGAGAAAACAAAACTAAATCTAATTCAGTTTTCCTATGCATCCACTGATGTGGCCACCTTTACCAGCTTCCATGACCGGAAGACACGGAGCAGCTCCTGAGTAGGCGGGGCGTGCAGATTCTTTAACGTGGTCAACTTGGCGTACGTCGCATTTTTCTCCCAGCGCATTTTCTGGATCTTCTCCTCCTATTTCGGTAGTTGTCCCCGGTTCAAGATCAGCATAGCCTCAATGTTAGCGGTTCTAGTGAGGTCGTGAACCACTGGGGCTTCACTCTCTTTGAAAGCATTCATTTCATCAACGAAGGACTTAACTATCACGTCGACACCCTGCTCTCCATCTTCCAGTTGTAAGATGCCTGAGGGATTTACTATTTTGATATCCTTCAAGGTGTCGGAGTGGATTTCATTCACTTCTTTTTCCATGATTCGCATCTGAGAAATGGCTGCTTCGAACAATGTGTTCTTCCAGCCGAAGTTTTTCTTTAAGATGAACAGCATACACAGGTCAACTAACTTCATGGGATTCTCAGCCAAAAACTATTTTACTCCATAATCTTCAATTTCCATTACTCGATTCAGAACCTCTGCACAATTTCCTGCCTCGCTTTCCCATATTGGGATCAAAGTCTAAATTTCCCCGAGGAGTATTTCACCGTCTACGCGGGTGCTCACGAACTCCCTTATGAAAGCACTTCCTTCTTCTATAATACCATCCGTCCATGCCTTCATTACTTCTGTCCAGGTTATACCCTACTGTACCTGTTTGACCAGCCTTTGATTTTCTACCGAATTAGGATCGAATCCTTGATGGGCCTGTGCTAAAGGTAGAGCACCATTTTTGGCCAATGAAGAGAGAAATTCTGCCATGGTTGAGACTATTTGTTTCAATTCACGTTTCTCTCTACCATCTTTCTGCGACTGTCCGAGCATATGATCCGCGGAGAATTTGAAAATGTGATCGCAGGAGTCTCTGTTCAGCACGCCTAACTCCATCTTTGTTATCTCATAATCCTCAGGCCCCGGATCCTGTGTTTCTCCCATAGGCCTTATTGTGGTGATTTCAGTAGTAACCTTCCCTGTAGATGGGTCTGTTGTTAACCTCACGTCGCTTTTCATTCTTTTAGCTTCCAGAGTGCGTGCTGCATACCTCGTAACAATTTCTTTAACTAGCATAGACAGCGGCTTGAAACTTCTCCTCTTGTTGACTGATTCAGTAAGCCATGGTGGGACTGTACTAGGCACCATTTGGTTATCGGGGGTCCCTACAGGTGTATCTGTAACCTGAGATATGTCTTGACAGTGTGTGAGAGCTTCCTAAACCTTCCCTTTGTGATTGGGGGTGAATCAGAGGTCTTCATCATTGAGATCAACGACATCATCCAAATAATCAGGTTCTTCTGAAGCCATCTAATTCTTCTTTTCAGACCTCATCCTAGGCCTTGACCTCAGTGCGGTAGGGTGTTTCACTGAGGCTGTCTTCTCCTTCAATAGTATTACTTCACCTGCATTTGATAAAAAAGGAGAATCATTAGCAAGAGCTTGCTTCACATTTTTAATAGGTGACCCAGTATCGCGGCATGTATTTGTAAGGAGTTGAACTCCTTTCTTCCTTGCCATAATCCAATTCTCAGTTTCTTCAAAAATGCTGCGGGCCTAAAGTTTGATATCACTGGATTCTTTTCTGCTCCAGTCAATAATTGGGACAGCTTCTGCCTTGGAAAAGGTGGCGGATGGACGCGGAATCTCTGAACTGTCCTCTTCTATACTTATGATATCAAACTTCAATTGCAATAGCTTGATCTGAGATATGGTAAGCCTAGTTTGATCCCGCTCCCAAATCATTTTCTTATCACCGAGATTTTCCCATAGATCCTCAAGATGATAACTTGGGGAAGGGCATTTGCTTAACCCTAGGGTCTGCCTGGAAAAACCGTTGCTATCAAATC
This sequence comes from Thuja plicata, assembly GCA_018584345.1. NCBI lineage: Eukaryota > Viridiplantae > Streptophyta > Pinopsida > Cupressales > Cupressaceae > Thuja > Thuja plicata. The sequence continues at coordinate 882,219 of MU226100.1, forward strand.
CTGTCCTCGATTCATAAAAAGGCATGTGAAATTTCAGTGAATTGCTCCCCAAAACAGATGCATCCAACATACTGTTACAGACTAGATGGCCTAATTTCACTGGGAACAAAGAGTTTCACTTGTCTTCCAGGAGAGCAGTTTTAATGACAATGAACAGCTATCTGCAAACTTCTGCCAGAACAAAACAATCGAAAGCGTGCCTAGGCAGCTTCAAGGGTTCCTCTTCGAATCCACCTACCTGAATATATGTGAAGCGGGGAAACTGAATGTAGAAGCTACCAAATACTTTGACCAATTTCTGAGCATTGTCTGAAATCCTTTGGTTCAGCTTGCCAGCAAGTTCTTGGTGCAATTTCCCCCAGAACACATCATGTACCATCCTGTAATCCTCTAAAACTCTATCTTTTCTCAGCAATGGGAAATACTCATAGATAAACAAGCTTTCATTCCAAGGAACTTTCTGGATAGGAGATAGATTTTGAGTATAGGCCAAGCAATACATTAGGTATGAAGACATATAAAACCCTTCTTTGGTCATTTGATTCTGTTTGAGTTGATCCCTAAGAGATACGGCTATGATCTCATTCCAGTCTATGTGCTGTCTTCCTTCTAGAACGATCTCCACAAAATGGAACATCCATTCATCAAAGAACAAGGCCTATTCTGAACCTTTCAGTTGGTGGAGGAGGACAACCAGATCATGTACCAGGGGATTCATGTGATCCTTAGTGAGGGATTTGGGCAACCATGACCCTCCTTTGTAATTGGTTTTTGTCCATCTTCTTACGATGTGGCTTCTATTTCTATCAACATTTTCCCTAAATTGGGCCAGAGACTGGGTGGGAGTGAAGTTAACAAGACCTTCATCAGGTATTTTGAAAACTGTAGCAATGGTCCCACGGTTCACAGGTATTAGGGTTTGACCATCCGCCTTTAAAATACTCTTCAATTTAACATCATATCTGTTGATACATTCCTGTACTAACTCTGGACAAATGGCGGAAGGTGGGAATGCGGTTGCTTCTAGTAGACCACTGGCTAAGATTTCTACAACAAACTCTTCATCAACATGAGAAGAGAGTCTTGAAGTTATGTCATCAACTGAAACCCCTAACAAATCTGTGTCTATTATAACCGGAGCCCTACATTCTAGATTCTTCACATTTCCAAAGAAATGCATAACAGACTTCATATTTGCCTAAGAAAATGAAAGTCTACTAGCTCACTGTTCGAAATATTGAGTTTTAAGGAAGAACCAAAAATGAGGGGCAGAGCTTGAAAAAGCTACCTGTAATATGTGCACTCGACCAGACCACCTTTCCAGTGCCAAGATCCCACAATGCATAATGGGGAGAACTGACTTACCCAACTTCTTTTTATTTACTGCTTGAAGCGCGGAATATACCCCTTCATGCGAGTATTAATCGGGCTCTCAATGCCAAGTGATGCTAGGCAATAAATGCTTTCAAATCAAATTATATCTTCGGGATCTGCCACCTTTTCCGATCATGATTATTTACCCTCAAGCCAAATATTTTCCACCCGTGCAAGTGATTTCCTTGGTTTCCATGTACTGGCCTAGCAAATGAAATCATGCCACGTCAATCGGCCCGTCTTGTCAGGTCATCACATCATTATTGATCCCGCCGGCGTCCTTTTTGAACTACTTTGAACTGGAGTTCAAAGTGGTTCAAAGAGGTTCAACCTCTCTTAAGAGGAAAAATGCCGCGCGCTTTCCTGCGAGAACACATCGTTAGTAATAAAAGACTTAGGCCGCTATTGAACTACTTTGAACTACTTCAAACCGGAGTTCGAAGAGGGTCAGAGTGGTTCAAATGACTTGAAAGGGTATATTATCGGTTTAAGATAGACCATAACTGATCCCAACAACGCCAAAAGCTTAGATTTGACAAACTCAAATGTGCAAGGGCTTTGGAAGGACCAACAAGGTGGAAAAGTGAATAGAGTGAAGCTTTGACCATTGTAGACACATGAACTTGGAAAGTTCAAATAAAGGCGACTCTTGACCATCCAACACATAGGTATTTGGATATTGTTTCTTCAACTTTTGGAAGGCTAAAATTTAGATTTTGAGGTGTAGCAGCTTGTGGGAGTGTCTAGAGCAAGATCTACCTTGTCATTGCATCCAGGTGGCCGTTCCAGTGAATTTTACTATAAATTTTCCTACCTTAGCCACAAGTCAAATTAGAGGCAAAAAAAATTTCAAATCAGACTCGGGAAGTCAATTTGCAAATTGGGTACAAAATTTTAATTCAACTCTATAATTTCTTCAATTTGATTACAAATTCTAGAACTGGAAAATATTTGGTTTTTTGTGACAAATTTTATGCTCTGCATAAAATATAGGGTTTTTTCGAGGTTCCAAACCCTATTTTTCATCAGCCTTTTATAAGAATTATTCCCTTACAGATCCATACAAATTGTAGTACAACCAGTCATTCACATCTTGATTGACCGCTACACGATCACCGAGCTACTTTGATATTTATCTTTAGTCTGAGGGCTTGATTATATAAAAAGCATATAATTTTTTTCCTAGTGAATTTGGGACAAAAATCCCTTAGAAACTCCCTCATTCCTACCCGAGCAGCAAGATATCAACTAATTTCCTTCCTGAGAAGCAAGCTCTCAAATCTTTTCCCGCTTGAGTAGTGAGCTCTCAGCTCATGCCCACGCGATGTTTTTCCAATGCCAAGTGCTCCTCTTTGTCATGCTCAAGGACTGCCAACTTGGAAAACCCTAGCCTCAGCCATGGAGGATCGACGAGGGTAGAGAGCCCTTTCCACGAGGTATCCATGCAGTGATAGGTCCGCACAACAGCTTGGGCCCCATACATAGTTAGTGAGACCCACCATGTGACACTACACGTACGCCATGCCAGCTGAGAGAAACCAGACCAACCAGCAACATGCAACCAATCCAGTCACCATGCATGGTAAGATTTCCTACAATTAAATTTGATAATTTTTTCACCATCATTTTGTATGAAATTTGGCCTTTTGCGATGGGAATTTGAATGTTAATTTTAATATCATGCCTGCATAATCATTTTCTGATCTTTATTTGGATGGCCTTTTAACCGTCATTTTTGGGTTATATTACAATGTTATGATGTTTGTTTGAGTGTCAAATTTATTCTCTTAGTATGGGTGATGTCATCATGGTTTGAATTTCATGCCCCCTCACCATTTACAATTTCAAATTTGCAGTTCAACTTTGGAGGCCCATAACTTGGTCATACAGACTCCTTTTCCAGTACAAGTTTTTCTAATTTTGGGAAGAATCTCCTAAATTATTTATTGGTGCAACTATTGTCTATTTTTGTTTCATGAATTTTTCAAAACTTGAAGTCTTGGTGACTGTACCTATCCAATCCTCAATTTTGAAACTTTAGAGACTTCATTTGTGCTCATACAGACACATTTTCAGGTTCAAAGTGAATAAATTTTTGAGTACTTTCCATATTTGCTATCAGATTGTAGCCTTGTTTGGGAAAAAATATCGCTTTCATATCTAGGTCTTTTTTGGCCTTGTAAGATCATTATAATGCTTGGATTTTCATTTGATCATCAACAATATTGATTTAAGTCTCTTTTGGCCTCATTGAGGAGATTGTAAACATCAAAACCAAAAGTCCACTGGCCTATTTGTGCAAGTGGCAATTGTACACGCACTATATATAAAGTGTCAAAAGCTTTATTTTATTTATTTATTTATTTATTTATTTTGGGGGGGGGTTCTTTGATTAAGTGAATTTGGGGGGTCTCTTGTGTTCTTGTGTCCCTTTCCTTCTTGTTCTCTTTCATTTTTGCATCATGGACTCACCTGAAAAATCCATTGTTAACTTCGCATAACTATGCCAGATGGAAAGATATATTATAGAGTAAATTAATGGAAAAGGATTTAAATCTATTTATACATGGCACAATTGTAAAACCTAATGACTCTAATGCAAAAAATTGAATAAAAATTAAAGACAATATGGCTTTAGGAATTATAAGGGGTTATGTTCATAAATATCTCTTCTTCCACATTTCAAGCTTTAAGGATGCCAAGGGTGCTTGGGAAAAAATTGAAGGGTGTATGGTAAAGTGGATGAGGAAAAGGGACTCTAAATTGAGGATGATCTTCTTTTGTTGGATCCTGAGAATTTTCACACAATTCAAGACTATGGAAACAAATCCAATGAGTTGAGAGGACTACTTAGGAGTTGGTAATCCCATGAAGGTTGATAGGTTGATTCATCACATATTGAAGAGGCTTCCTTAAGAATATGTGGCTTTTGTCTCAAGTTACAATGCTCACAAGTTGACCATGGGAAGTTCTTTCACAAAGCCTTCATTTGATGCATTTGTACAGATGTGGATGTTGGAAAAGTAAAATTTTATTGATATGGGTATTCTCAAGTCTTCAAATTCTAAGGCATTGTTGGCTAGTGATGAGAACCAAAGAATTCAAGGTGGAAAAAGTTTCAAAAACAACAAAAAGAAGTGGAAGCCAAAATCACAATTGGAGACACAACAATATTCCTCCTCACAAGAAGAAAATTCATTTTTAAATAAGAAGGGAAACAACAACAAGAAGGATAAAAAAATTTGTGCATATTCCAAGAAACAAAATCATGATGAGCATCATTGCAAGACTAAGAGGTCTAATGAGTTGGAAAACTTACTTAAAAAGAACAAAATCAATGTGCCAAATGATTCCAAGGATTCATCTCCATCCACTTAAAAGTGAAAGGGAAATCATTTATGACAAGTACAAGTTCTTCAGAAGAATGGATTCTTGACTCAGATGCTACACATCATATGGGTGCTTCAAAGGGGCATTTTTCTTCATTGGATCCATCTAAGGTACCTCACATATTTGTAGGTCCACCAAGTACTTTCATGAGGCTGATGAATGAAGTATTGAAGTAATTTTTGGGTAAATTTATTATAGTTTATCTGGATGACATCCTGATTTTTAGTAAGACAAAAGAGGAACACCTGTTGCATATAAGGAAAGTATTGCAGAGGTTAAGAGAGGATAAGTTGCTGATAAATTTGAAGAAGTGTACTTTTATGAGGAATGAGCTTGTATACCTTGGATTTGTGATTTATGTTGAAGGATTGAAGATGGACCCTAATAATATTAGAGTAATTATTGAATGGCTTGAACCTAAAAGTGTTAGTGAGGTAAGATCATTTCATGGCTTGAAAAGTTTTTATAGATAGTTCATTAGGAATTTTTGTTATGTATACAATTCTATGAATGAGACAATGAGGGGAGATAAGAAGGAATTAAAATGGACATGTGGAGCATGAAGAAGCTTTGATTTATTGAATAAAAAGGTAACTGAACAACCTATGTTAGCACTACCAGATTTCAGTAAGGTGTTTCAAATAGATTGTGATTCTAGTGGGAGTGCAATCGTAGCAATACTGAGTCAAGAAGGTAGATCGTTTGCTTAATTTAGTGAAAATTTGAATGATGCAAGGAGGAAGTATTATGTTTGTAATTATTGGTGTAATTAATTAATTTTAATGATACTTTAATTAAGTTTACTTAGGATAATGCATTTTCATATTAGTTTTTATATAGACAAATAGGAGTTTGAATTTGATTTTAGCACATGTTGCAGGATAATTCCATATTATGTTGAGTAAGTTTTCATCTCATGTGTGAGATCCACCTTTAGTGCTCTTATCACATTATCATACCCTTATTGTTGCACATAGTTGCGCATACTTCATTGTACAATGGTGGATGATCCACCTTTGGTGGACATGTGATTCCACCTAGTGTGGTTGATAGGTTATCATCTCCTTATCATGTAGTCTTATTGCATTTCCTATATATTCAAGCACTCCTACATTGTATTTTTCCATTATCGTTTGATCATTATTGAGTTATTCATTTGATCATCATTTTGTCTCTCTTGTTTGTACTATCAATTGAGTTTCTAGATCTTGGCATATTCTTTCTTTGCCGTAGGAAAATTCTTACATGGTATAAGATCTGTAGCAGTTTCATTGCATAGCCATTTGGATATTTTTTCTTCAACTTTTGGAAGGCTGCAATTCAGATTTTGAGGTGTAGCAGCTTGTGGGAGCGTCTAGAGCAAGATCTACCTCATCATTGCGTCTGGGTGGCCGTTCTAGTGAATTTTACTATAAATTTTCCTACCTTGGGAAAAATTCAAATTAGAGGCAAAAAAAAATTTCAAATCAGACTTGGGAATTTGATTTTCAAATTGGATACAAAATTTTAATGCAAATCTATAATTTCTTCAATTTGATTACAATTTTTAGAACTCAAAAATATTTGGTTTTTTCAACAAATTTTCTGCTTTGCATAAAATATAGGGTTTTTTTGAGGTCCCAAACCCTAGTTTTCATCAACCTTTTATAAGAATTATTCCCTTACAGATCCATACAAATTTTAGTACAACCACTCAGTCGCATCTCGATTGACCGCTACACGATCACCGAGCTGCTTTGATATTTATCTTTAGTTTGAGGGCTTGATTATATAAAAAGCATATAATTTTTGTTCTGGTCAATTTGGGACAAAAATCCCATAGCAAATCCCTCGTGCCTGCCCGAGCAGCAAGATCTCAACTCATTTCCTTCCTGAGCAGCAAGCTCTCAAATATTTTCCCACTTGAGTAGTGAGATCTCATCTCATGCCCACACAATGTTTTGCCAACACCAAGTGCTCCTCTTTGTCGTGCTCAGGGACTGCCAACTCGGCAGACCCCAAACTCTACTACATAGGATCGATGAGGGTAGAGAGCCCTTTCCATGAGGGATCCACATGGAGATAGGTCCGCACAACATCCCGAGCCCCATGCATAGTTAGTGAGACCTGCCACATGACACTGCACATATGCCACGTCAGCCAAGAACAACCGGACCAACTAGCAACCTGCAACTAGTCCAGTCACCATGCACGGTAAGATTTCATGCAATTAAATTTGACAATTTTTTCACCATCATTTTCTATGAAATTTGTCCTTTTGTAATGGGAACTTGAATGTTAATTTTAATATCATGCCTCCATAATCATTTTTTGATCTTTATTTTGACGGCTTTTTGACCATTATTTTTGGGTTATATTACAATGTTATGACGTTTGTTTGACCGTCAAATTTATTCTCTTAGTATGGGTGATGTCAGCATGGTTTGAATTTCATGCCCCCTCACCATTTACAATTTCAAATTTGTAGTTCAACTTTGGAGGCCCATAACTTGGTCATACAGACTCCTTTTCCAATACAAGTTTTTCTAATTTTGGGTAGAATCTCCTAATTTTTTTATTGGTGCAGCTATTGTCTAGTTTTGTTGTACAATTTTTTCAAAAATTGAAGTCTTGGTGACTGTACATGTCCAATCCTCAGTTTTGCAACTTCAGAGACTTCAGGTTCCATTTTTTTTAAAGTGAATAATTTTTTGAGTACTTTCCATATTTGCTATCAGATTGTAGCCTTGTTGGGGAAAAAATATTGCTTTCATATCTGGGTCTTTTTTGGCCTTGTAAGATCATTATAATGCTTAGATTTTGATTTGATCATCAACAATATTGATTTAAGTCTCTTTTGGCCTCATTGAGGAAGTTATAAACATCAAAATTAGAAGTCCACTTTGGCCCATTTGTGCAAGTGGCAATTGTACACGCACTATATATAAAGTGTCAAAAGCTTCATTTTTTATTTTTATTTTTATTTTTTTTATTTTTTTTTTGGGGGGGGGTCTCTTGTGTTCTTGTGTCTCTTTCCTTCTTGTTCTCTTTCATTTTTGCATCATGGGTTCGCCTAAAATTCCATTGTTAACTTCACATAACTATGCCACATGGAAAGATATATTATGGAGTAAATTAATGGAAAAGGATTTAAATCTATTTGTAGATGGCACAATTGTAAAACCTAATGATTCTGATTCAAAATTTGAATAAAAAATTAAAGACAATATGACTTTAGAAATTATAAGGGGTTATGTTCATAAATAAATCTTCTTCCACATTTCAAGCTTTAAGGATGCCAAGGGTGCTTGGGAAAAACTTGAAGAGTTTTATGGTAAAGTGGATGAGGAAAAGGGACTCTCAATTGAGGATGATATTCTTTTGTTGGATCTTGAGAATTTTCACATAATTCAAGACTATGGCAACAAATCCAATGAGTTGAGAGGACTACTTAGGATTTTGGTAATCCCATGAAGGTTGATAGGTTGATTCATCACATCTTGAAGAGGCTTCCTTAATAATATGTGTGTTTTGTCTCAAGTTACAATGCTCACAAGTTGACCATGGGAAGTTCTTTCACAAAGCCTTCATTTGATGCATTTGTGTAGATGTTCATGTTGGAATAGTAAAACTTTATGGATATGGTCGGTATTCTCAAGTCTTCAAATTCTAGGGCATTGTTGGCTAATGATAAGAAACAAAGAATTCAAGGTGGAAAAATTTTCAACAACAACAAAAATCAGTGGAAGCCAAAATCACAATTGGAGACACAACAATATTCCTCCTCACAAGAAGAAAATTCATTTTTAAACAAGAAGGGAAACAACAACAAGAAGGATAAACTTTTATGTGCATATTGCAAGAAACCAAATCATGATGAGTGTCATTGCAAGACTAAGAGGATTGATGAGTTGGAAAACTTACTTAAGAAGAAAAAAATTAGTGTGCCAAATGATTCCAAGGATTCATCTCCATCCACTTCAAAGTGAAAAGGGAAAGCATTTATGACAAGTACAAGTTCTTCAGAAGAATGGATTCTTGACTCAGATGCTACACATCATATGGGTGCTTCAAAGGGGAATTTTTCTTCATTGGATCCATCTAAGGTACCTCACATATTTGTAGGGGATGATACACACGTGGAAATTTAAGGGAAAGGAAAAGTTGAGATGCAAAATGGAGCATTCAAGTATGTTCTCTATGTTCCTAACCTTAGCACCAATCTCCTTTAAATTTACAAAATTATTCACTGTGGGGGTGGGAGAAAAAGTTGAGTTCCTTCCTAATTCAGTAATGGTGCACAATATTAAGGATGATTCATTGGATGCAGTGGGTAAAGCTAATCATGACACAAGGATTTATTCTTTCTCCCACTTTGTGCCTAAGTCTTCTTCACATGCCTTGTTGACACATACACAATCACAAAGTAAATTATGGCATGAGTAGTATGGACATCTTGAATTCCACTATCTTTAACAACTTATTAGCTCAACACATATGGTCAAAGGTCTCCCTACAATCAACTTTTCTAAGGGTGAATGTTCAACTTGTTCAATGGATGCGTCTTGAAGAGAATTTTGATAGATGAAAGTCTTGGAGAGCATCAATTTTTCTTAAGTTGGTTGATAGCGTTCTAGAAGGCCCCTTTCCAATGGAATTAGTTTGAAAGGGTCACTATTTCCTCACCTTCTTTGATGAATTTTAATGCTACACATGGGTCTATTTTCTTGGTCAAAAGAATGAAGTGTTTGATAAGTTCCTCACCTTCAAGTCTCATGTTGAAAAGAAATCAAGTAAAGCCATCAAGGTTCTTCGTATAGACAATGAAAGAGGATATGTGAACTCAAGACTTAGATAATTTTGGGAACTTGAGGGTATTGATCTTCAAAATCTAGTTGCATTTAGTCCACAATAGACAAGAGTTGCATAAATGAAGATTAGAACTCTTAATGTATTGGAAAGTTGCATGATTAAAGCCAAGTCTCCTGATCCATCACTTGTGGTAGAAGCTATAAGTTATACCAATCACATCCTCAATAGATATCCTTATAATGCCTTAGATGGAATGACTCCTTTTGAGTAATAGTGTAGAAGAAAACCAATTATAAAACACTTCAGTGTATTTGGTTGTCCAGCATGGGCACACATATCTTCATAGAAATGCAAGGCACCTCCACCAAGGCTTGTACATTCATTGGATATGAAGAAAGTAATAAGGCATATATACTTATGGATCCTAAGACTCATGAGGTCTTGATAGAGAGGAATTTTCACTTTGAGGAGAATTTTCCTAGCTTATCCTCTACTCCTCTCTATACTTCAAACATTGTTGAAACTGATAGTGACAACAGTGACATTGATTTAGATGGTTCATCTACCTCAACCTTGATATGCAAGATTACATCTTTTCTTGGTAAACTTAAGGATGATGATATTCCTTCTTCATCTTCTTCCACTAGACCTCGTTGGGTTAGAAAGACACTTGATTCAATAGGTTCACTTTTTGGGGATCCTTCATACAGTCAAAGGAAAAGGTCACAACATCAGCATATTCTACATGCGTACATTGCTACAATGATAGGTCCATGTGATTCAGTGCAGTTGGGTGCACCTTGTTTTCCAGTTACAACATCAGGGGATGACTGTATGAAAAACATTATAGGTTTGTTTGTGGAGATCTATATTGTAGACATGGGGGACATCATTGATGATATACATATTCTCTTTGATGAAGATGATCCTTCTTCAGTTTTTGCAATGAAACTGATGTAAGTGTTCCAATGGGTTTGCTTGCACAATCTACTAAGAAGATCTTCTTTGTCTTCTTCAAGGATCCTAATCTCCTCTAGGTCCTTATTATGCTTAGATCATTAACTAATTCCTAATCCTACTCTTCTCTAAGAGTCTTCACTTGTGCTTCACCCTTTGAAAGACTAACACCCTATGATTACTTCACTTCTCCACTTCTCCTACTCACACTTTGAAGAGTCTAAATGCCAAATTTCACTCTAACATTCTTGATTCATTTGCAGGGGTGTCCATAACATGTAGACATCACATTTGATCAATTTGGAATCCATCTTGAGGGATCTCTTCACTCTTTGCAATCAAGTTCACACTTTTGTCCTAAGGAGGCCTAATTCCTTGTAGCCTTTTCCAGGGTGTTTTTCCCAATTAACTTCAAACTTTCCCAAAGAACTTGAAAATATAAGACCATATACAGATACCCTTTATCACCTTACAAGAAATTTTTAAGGTTTTAAGTTTAGTATCCCTCGGTACATAGGTTTCCTACAAACTAGTTCTTATAGGGCTAATAGGCCTAAAAACTAGGACAGTCTGCAAAACTATGCTAAACTTGTCCAAAAATTCTCTCCACTAATTGGTATGAACTCAACCAACTCAGTATTTCAAGGTAACACAAAACCCTAAATTATCATGTACTTAGACCGTACAGTTCTATCTTCCCCTGCATATGAATGCTCACTGTTTCTCCACCAAACCACTAACCGGATAGTGCATGCTCGCCTAGGGCTTGGTTCTAAAAATAGCTACTTGCCTTTCCCTGACTCCTAACCCTACAACTATGTACACTACTGACTCCCCTAATATTTCCATCTGCCCTTGGAAGTTTCCCATGGTTAGATTTCATGGGGGAGTCATATCTAGACTGACTGGTCAGGATACGACTAGTGAACTACTTAAACACAAAACAATTTAAAATAGACCTTAAAATACCTCAAAGAAACTTGGTCACTGAATGAGAAACATTCCAAACACTCCTAAGAACACAAAACAACCATTACTTTGAAGCTTTCAATCCATAAAGTATGATTGTCACAAGGAAATGCTTGGGATTTCTGGAAACACACAATTGTAGACTGTATTTCTCTTCTCCAAATGTTACAATCAATCCACTCCCTTCATGATTCCAATCTCTCATACACTAGATGCCTTCTTCCACCATTTTAGGTCCTTTTTGGTCAATTTCCCACTCCTAGTTTCAAGGAGAATCCGATGTAATCATATTGCATGCAACATTTGCAATTATTGCAAATGTTGTCATGACAACAAAATAGCAACTTTAGGCATCTTTTCAATTATGCCTCCTTCCTAAATTTTAGGACCTCTATCCTCTCTATTTAGAGGATCCAAGATCATTAAATACCCTATGGCATCTCTATGTCCTCATTTATGAGATTAGGACACATTCAAGACTCCAATCCATCAACTAACAACTAAACCTAAGAATTTAAAAACTACAAACAATGGCTATTGATGTGACCTTAGTCCCAATGACTAACTCACTTAGCCTACATTTCTAAGACCTCCTAAGGTCAAAATACAACTAACCTATCTTGACTTGGCTAATGTCAAGTACAAGCCAAAATGAACAAACATGGAGGCTAGCCTAGGTGCTCCTGCACCATCCTCCCCAAAACAAAAAGATCAATCCACCCTTGGATTGATGATGCTTGGATCAATACCTAGCTTCTTGAACTTTGATTCTTTGACCCATACTACATCTGCATTTTTTTTATCATGTCTTTTTATCAAGTTCTCTGTATACTCTTTGGTTGTAGTCCTCTTGTAGATTCTTGTATCCAGTATGTTGTCAGCTCCTGTGACTGTATCAGATGGCAATTGTATCTCCTCCACATCTTTGATGACTTCTTGAAGACTCTGATCCAACTCTTGCTTTGGTCCTTTGTAGTGGGATAAGTCTGCAATGTTGAAGATAAGTGATAGTCCACTTTCTTTTGGGAGTTCTACTTTGAAAGCATTATCACCATACTTAGCCAAGAAAGGACAAGGGCGTATCCTTCTCATCTGCAACTTGTGAGGGACTCCCTTCTACAATATTTATTTTTTGAGATGTACCATTACCATGTCACCCACATTAAACTCAACGGTCCTCCTACTTTCATCAACCTTTACCTTATGTTTCAAGGTGTTCTCTATCAAGGTTTTTCAGACTATATCATGTATCTCTTGCATGGCTTGAGAAAAATCATCTGCATATCCACTTGCTTTCAATCCATCCTTCAAGTCTCTCAAATCATAGACTCCTTTAGGATGTAATCCATACACTACCTCAAAGGGGCTCTTCCCTGTTGACCTATTGATGGTGTCATTGTAGGCATACTCATCCTGTCCAATCAATTGATCCCATTGCTGTCTGTACTCCTTTGTCAAGCATATCAGTAGATTTCCAAGGCTTCTATTCACCACTTTGGTCTATCCATTAGTTTGAGGATGGTAGGCAGATCCAAAGGATAAATTAGTGCCTAGTCTTTGCCAAAGAGTCTTCCAAAAATTACTCATAAATTTGGTGTCTCTATCAGACACAATGCTCTGAGGTAACCCATGGATTATTACTATCTCTTTGAAGAACAGAGATGCTATTTGGTTGGCATCATTAGTGTTCTTTCATAGCACAAAGTGAGCCATTTTTCTAAACCTATCCACAACTACATACAAACTATCCATACCTTGTCTTGTTTTGGATAACCCAACTACAAAATCCATGCTCAAGCAATCCCAAGGTCTAGTGGGAATAGGTAGGGGTTGATAAAGTCCAGCATTTGATGAAGTACCCTTGGCTTTTTGACACATAATACAACTCTCTACATACCTCTTGACATCAATATTCATCCTCGGCCAATAGTAGAACCTTTGAACTAGTTCTTGTGTCTTTGTGATCCCAAAGTGACCACTCAATGCACCATTGTGCTTCTCTTGAATCATGTTCTCCCTAATGGAACCTCTAGGGAAACATAGCTTATTTCCTTTAAACAAAAGGTTACTTTGCAAAGTATATTCAACATACTCACTATGGAAATGGTTCTTGTATTCAGTACATACCTTGTAAATGTCTGCAAAGTCCTCATCTTCAGCATATAGATCCTTGAAGTGATCTATTCCCATGCTCTTCAACTGAATCTCTTGAATGGTAAGAGCTCTCCTTGACAATGCATCAGCAACTTTTTTGAGGACACCTTTCTTATGTTTGATGTTAAAGGTGTAAGCTTGTAGGTACTCAACCCACTTCATGTGCTTGTGGCTCAACTTCTCTTGAGAATTTAGAAAACTTAAGGCTTGATTATTTGAATAAACAATGAACTCCTTGGGCAGAAAGTAGTGCCTCCACTTTCTCAAGGCTTGAACCAATGCATACAACTCAAGGTAATAAGAAGAATATTTCTTCTTTGCTTCACTCAACTTCTCAGAATGAAATGCTACTGGTCTACCCTCTTGGCTTAGGACAGCCCCAATAGCTATGTTTCTTGCATCACATTCAATTTTTAAAAGCTTCTCAAAGCTTGGTAAGACTAACACTGGTTTGGTAGCAATCTTTTCCTTTAGCAACTCAAAGCTCTTGTTGGCTTGTTCATTCCACATGAACTTGGTCTTCATTCCTCCTTTGATTGTATCCAACATTGGAGCACAAATAGAACTAAATTTCCTTATGAACTTCCTATAATACTGAGCAAGGCCATGAAAAATCCTTACCTCTATTGTTGTCCTTGGAGTGGGCCAATTCATAATGGCTTCTACCTTACTCTTGTCCATTTTCAGATTACCATGAGATAGAACAAATCCTAGGTACACTAGCTCTATTTTGATGAACTC